>CM035172.1:130323419-130618002 GCA_020205615.1 Panax quinquefolius | reverse complement strand
AAATGTATAGCCGAATATCATGATACATTTTGGTACTTCGAGATGGATTGCAAATGGTGTGTTGTGCGCCTCCATCATGATATTATACTTTAAATCGAGGTCGTTAGGAACACAAAGTGCGGAGTTGACTCAAGTATTCCTTCTTCATCGATTCTTGCTTCGGTATAGCACCTTTTGCACTTTCTTCCTCATCACTTGCTCGGCTCCAGTGCAGTAGCTTGAAAGCGACTTTAACTTTATCGATTAAAAGTCGGTTCTACTCGTTTCGTATACTCGCTATCATCACATGCGTCACAGAGTCTTTAACTCTATCTCCATCCTTTGCAAGTCACACTGAAATGGGCCCTTGCGTTGACAATATCGCTCCTTTTCGTGCTTGCATATGATCTTACCTTTCGATAAATCGGCTACCACGTTAAACTTTTCGAGGATGGTATTGGATGGTATGATCATAATCTTTCAACATTTCAAGCCAGCGTCGTTATCGCATGTTGAGTTCCTTTTAGTGAAGAAATATTTGAGGCTTTTATGATCCAGTAAAGATCTCCACTTTCTCCCCATACAAGTGATGCCTCCAAATTTTAAGTCTGAAAGACAACATTTACTTGACTCTAGATCATGGTAGGATAATTCCTCTCATATTCTTTGAGTTGTCATGAGGCATAGGCTATAACTTTTCCTTGTTGCATGAGAACACATCCCAACCCTTTTAGAAGCATCTTGTAGATGACAAATCCTCGAGGCGGATGGTATTGTCGAGCAGTCTTTGAAATAAGTCTCTCTTGAGTCCTTGAAAACTCTTCTCACATTCTTGACTCCACCGAACTTTGTATCTTTCAGAGTCAATTTGAGTCGATGGAGTAGCGATTCGAGAAAATCCTTCCACGAATCTCAGATAATAACTTGACTAAACCAAGAAAGCTATGTACTTTGATCCTTTGATTTAGGTTGTTCCCGACTTTGAATAAGCTTCGATCTTTCTTTGGGTCAGCGGATATTCCATGACTTGATACCGCGTGCCCAAGGAATGCTACTTCTTGACGAACTCGCATTTCTTCAACTTGGCATAAAAGCTTATATTCACGAAGCTTTTGGAGTGTCGACCTCAAGTGTTGCTCATGATCTTCACGGCTTTTGGAATAAATAAGGATGTCATCAATAAAAGCGACCACAAAGTGATCCAAATATTCCTTGAATACTCGGTTCATCATATCCATGAAGGCAAAGGAGCATTAGTCGATCAAAGGACATGATTAGGAATTCATAATGCCGTCTTAGGAGTTAAAAAGTCTTTGGAATGTCGTGGTTCTAATCTTCAATTGGTGATATCAGGAATGAAGATCGATCTTTGAAAAGAATTTGGCTCCTTACTGTTGGTGAAACGAGGTCATCGATACGTGGCAATGGATATCTATTTTGATGGTGACATGATTGACTCCCGATAATCAATACAAAGTCGCATACTCCCATCTTTCTTCTTCACGAATAGAGCAGGGAGCACCCCGAGGAGAAGTACTGGGGACGAATAAAGCGATGTCTAACAATTCCTGCGGTTGGGTCTTTAACTCACGAAGTTGATAGGAGCCATTCGATATGGGGCTTTGGAAATAGGTTTTGTCTAGGGTTCAAGGTCGATACAAAATTTAATTTCACGCTACGGGGTAGGCGGAAGTTTTTGAGAATCGTAGGAAATTTATTAACAATAGAAATATCGTTCAAAAGCGGCGTATTTTGTTTAAATCTATGACATGAGCTAAGAAAGCTTGACATCCGTTTTTGATAAGCGAATAGCTTTATGGCTTGAGATGGACCGTGATTGATTTTAATGGTTTGGTCGCTTGAATTAGCATAATAGGTTGGTTAGGAATATGAAAGCTAACAACTTACGAAAACAATCAATTTTGCATGATAAGTAGTTAACGATCAATCCCTAGAATCACGTCAAATGTAAGTATTTTAATGAAATAAGATCGACGAGGTAATGTGAGGGTACCGATTTGAACCAAACAAGACTTATAAGCGAGTGGATGTAATGAAGGTTTCTCCCAGCGGAGTTTCCACGAGATAAGTTAAAGTCTAATTTCTCGGTCAAATTTAATCGATGGCGTGTAGTAGGAGAAATAAAAGAATGGGTAGAAACAAGGTATCAAATAAAGTATAGACTTCATTAGCGTTTATGATAAGCTTACGTGATGACCTCATTCGGGTTCCTTGCTCTCTGGAGGTCTGAAAAACACTCTCCCCACCTTCTGGTTTTGACTTTTACGGGATGGCCTTTGGTGCCTCCTTCTAGCTGAATTTGTCTTGATAAATGACAAAATTGAGCTAAGTGACCTTCTCTTCCACAATTATAACATGCTTTGGGCCGCCATGGCTGCGATTTTGGGTGATGTGTCCTCTCCTCGCATTTGAAGCATATGATAAGTGGTATTTCTCCTTCCTTAACAACTTGGTCTTTGGTCTTTGGCGTCTTTCCATCATTGTTGAATCTCCTTTTCTTGAAATGTCCATTCTTATTGTTTTTGTACGATTACCCTTTGAAGTGGTTACCATATCTGGCACTGTTGATTCCTCCACGCTTGTTGTCGCCGCCCGATGACTCTCTCATTTGGTATTATAATTTTTGTCGGTTGCTCTCTTTTAGTTCGTTGACTCGTTATCGCGCTCCACTTAATGAGCCCTATTTACAACATACGAATACAAACACGGTTTATGAGAAATAAGATGTTGGCGTATCTCGACTTCAAACCTCTTAAAAACATTCGCGCCATTTCTCTTCATTTATCCACCAAGTGGGGCCATAAGCAAGTGATAACTCGCAAATTTTGCCTCGTATTGCGACGACGGTCGTATTGTTTTGTTCGACTTGATAAACTCCACCTCCTTCATTATGGCGAATACTGGAAAGTATTTGTCGTTGAAACGACTCTGAACTTCTCCTCAAAGATATCTTGATCTCTAGAGATATCTTGATCTGTGTGAGCGGAGTTGAGTATGTTTCTGAGATTCCAGCTTGATGTCGCCTCTCCTTGCTTAACATAAAAGCGTGAAGGGAACCTTTTGCTCTCGGAGCATCCGAAGACATCAAATATCTTGGTAATCGCTTTATCCATGCCTTGAAGTGGTTTGGCTCTCCCTTAAACTGTTGCTCGTTGGTCGGCTTCCTTAATTGTTGCATGTTACAGATTTTATCGATAAAGATTTAAATTTTGTCGAAATAATTTTTAATATTATGGTGTGAATTTGAGATAATATTATAGTTGTGGGTAGTATTTATAAATTTTGCAAAGTATCACAGTGGTTATATTATATTCGATTGGTGGGGAATATTCGGTTTTAGGGAATATTAAATACAATGACTCAATCATTGGTGGACCCCTAGCGAAATTATTGTCGGATTGAGAAAGCGACAAAAAATATTTTATTGAAATAACGGCGGAAGTTTTTTCTGGTTGATCTTGTTGAACTACTCGGTAGTAAAAAATGCGATGTCGTGTGGTTGCATAGTAGTAGCACGGTATTGATTATTGATCTTATGTGAGAAGTCACTCGGTTTGATTCCATTATTGTCGATTAATAATATGAATTATTATAGCGATAATGGCGTTTTATTTTATTCAGTATTATTAGCGTAATAAAAGCGAAACATCTTTTATATAAAGCAGAATACTTTATTAAAGTTATTACATAAATAGAATATATTATATTTTATTATGCATAGTGTTGCGTAGTGTTTTGCATAGTGTTTTTGCATAGTGTTGCATAGTGTTTGCATAGTAAAATGTTTTTATATAAATAGAATATATTATATTTTATTTAAAAGATTTTGCTTTAAATATGGATAGTCAGTTAAAGTAAATCAATACTGGATAGTTCATGGATTAATTACTATGCATTCTATTTTCTATAAATAGAAGCTCATTCCTTCATTATTTTCTTACGAATTCACTTTGAAACTACAGAGAGAAATTATAGAGAGAAGCTATAGAGAAAATCATATAGAGAAAGAAGAAGAAGTATACAGTACTTCTTTACTTTGATATCCGGTGTCTTTTACGGTAAGGGATATTATTTATTTGTGCCGTAAGGGGTGTTATTCTTTCTTATTCATGAAGAGAACTTACATTATTCCATTCATTATTATTACATTGGAATAACTTTTGTAAAAGTGGTATACCTATACATAACTTTTGTATGTCGGCATACCTATACTTGGTGAAATCTTATATTATTCCATTCTTATTTATTACATTGGAATAACTTTGTATCTGTGGAATCCCTATACTTGGTGATCTTCTTACATTATTCCATTCTTTATTATTACATTTGGAATATCACATGCATGTGTTTTACGGGACTGGTTCCATTGTTTATTATTCGCATTTATTATTACATTTGGAATATCACATGCATGTGTTTTACAGGACTGGTTCCATTATTTATTATTGGCATTTATTATTACATTGGATCATCTGTCGGTGTGAATTTCACGACTGGTTAGATTATTATTATTACATTGGAATAACTTTACATACATCTGCAATCTGCATGCGTGGTGATTTCTTTTGTTATTCCATTCTTTATTATACCCGGTTGGTTAAAACTTTGACTTTATACTCCATGAAATTAGTAGAATATCCTTGATATTTGCGTTTCATCGATATCTTTTCATGGAAATATTCTTGATCATTCTTGAATTTTACTCTACAAAAGAGTATCTTGTTGACAATTTGGGCGTTCTTAATTCTGGATAAAATAATTCTTGAACTTGTTTTATTGAATTATTATGTCATTGTCATCATCCTCGTGTTATATTATGTTATCTTTGGCTTACGTGCGTAGATGAACTTAGTATGATTATGACGGGGATCATTCGGTATAATCGTGGCTTGTTATAAATGATGTGATAAAAGTCCTCGGTGGCATGTAATGCGGTGATGGATAGTTTTTGGTATGATTATGACGGGGGTGATTCGGTATAGTCATGACCATTGATAATTTGATGAAAATCCTTGGCCAGTAATGCGGGGATGATTAGATATTGTGGTTTATTTATTAAAATTTGAGTCTTAGTGATAAAAAAATTGATGAAAACCTTTTAAAACCTAAAAGATAGTAGACTTTATTTTCTCTTGACTCTTTTAATGGATTTGCATATTCATTATGATTAAAGCTGGTTGTCTATTGTATTTTATCGGTTTAACCTTTGTTGAAGGCTAATGATAATTTATTCTGCATTATCTTAGTCGTAATATTTCTTCTTGGGCTAGTTGAGCTCACCCTTTCTTTCCTTTATTCTCTGAGGAAATGAGAACATATTTGAGACGAGTCGGGAGCGGAGTAATGGTCGAGAGGATAGCATTAGTAGTCCTCACTATTACGTGAAATAGTGTGATAATAGTTGTAATGAGGACTCCTTTTGAGTTTGTATAATATCTAGTAGACAATATTTGTATTCAAACTCACGTTTTATATCGTATTATGTACGACGAGTTATATTAAGTAAGTTGTATTTGAATTTATGTACCATGTAAGTGGCGACCCAAGATGGGTGGCGTATACACTAATTTTGAGGCGTCGCGGTTGGTATCGAGCTTAGGGATATGATCCTGGCTGAGATGTGAGATAAGAACTAGGAGGAGGCGGGCAGAATTCCTTCGTTAGTATGACCTACCTAATTTGTTATTTATTTGGTATTTAATTGATATATTAATTAACCCTTGTGTTGTGGCGGTGTTTATGGCGGGATATTCTGATATGAATGATAGTTGTTAATTAACCCTTGTTTGTGGCGGTGTTTGAGAATGAACATTCTTGCACAGAGAAAATCTTTGAAATAGGCAATGAAGCACATGAGTGTTGAGAATTGGTTAGAAAAGTTTAATGATCAAAACTTATAATAAAAATCATGTTGGTAGAAAGAGCAGGTTGCAAGCGATTATCGTGGAACAAGGGATAACAATCAAAATTGGGAAATATATGATGCTCGAGAATGGTAACGCACCGGTGTAAGATATTAAAGTTGGAATCGAAGAATATCAAAGATCAATTTGAAAGAAGAAACAAGATGAGCGAAGGAGAATAGGCGTGCATGGGTAAAAAAATGCAAGCGTTGATAGTGTGAAAAAAGCGTCCAGATCGATAAAGCGAAATAGATGAAATGGACTTTGCTTTTTGTGACAATTGGAGAACCAACATCGAATCTGAATTGGGATGGTGGTGGTCACAAAGGTGGATATGGACAAAATAATGATTCAAGTCGTTGGTTTTAGGAAGTGCACTTTGGAATGACTTAGTAAAAGTCGAACTTCGGTAATTTAAGCGAGGCGTTTGTCGAGAAGCCGAGCGAAGTTAGCGGGTTAATTAATTATAAATTATTACGAAGTCTATACCTTATAAGATCTGGGTTTCTACCCATTATTTTATCTCTCTTGCTTGCGTTCAGCGTTTAAATTTGACTCGGAAAAATTAGACTTTGATTTATTATTGAAACCGTTGGGAGAAACCTTCGTTACCTCACTTTATTTTAAATCTTGTTTGATTCAAATAAACACTTTCACGTTACTGTCGATCTTATCTCTTTGAAAATACTTGCCTTTGAGGTAATTTTGAAATCGATTGATTAACTACTCATCATTCTTTTTTGTAAGGTTGTTAGCTTTTATATTCATAACCAACTTTGTTATGCGAATTCAAGTAACCAAAAACTACTAAAGTTAATTATTGTCATATCAAGCCATAAGTAAAGAGCCCCGATCCTTTCGTTGTTGACTTCCTTGTGTGGAATGCTGCAAAAGCGGACTTTACGTGGGCGACGTCGTATTTGAAGATGGCAAGTTGATAGGTATCATTGTGAGGTCTTTATCGAGGTTAAAGGATAGAAGTCACAGTTGGTATTAATGTGACGTCTTATCAAGTCTTGGATGAAAGTGTGATTTTGAATGATATTTCTATCATTAATAAATTTCTTGGCGTATTCTTGAAGACTTTTCTAGCCTACCTAGGCGTGAAATCGAATTTTGTATTGACCCGATCTGAAAAACCCATTTCTTAAACCCTCGAATATTTCTTGACTAAAAGGATGCATTTACGAGGATTATGATGAAAGTCATAATAAAAGCATTGGACTAATGAAAATCATGGGTATATGAAGTATTAGTAAGTGTTATGATGAGTTATGTTGGTTATTATGTGAAAACATGAAAGTTTCTTAGAAATCACAAAGAGTTGAAAATTGATTTTGGTGAAAAAGCGTAACATGAAATTCAATTGACCATATCTCCTATTATATTTTGAATTTTTGAGTGTGGTCAAGTCCTAGAGTTAGATCTATGAGTTACCTAACTAATCCAAGTGGAATTACTGGAAAAGGTGTTGTAGATTTTTGTGTGGATTGATTTTAGCAAAGGGTGCAAAGCAAAAAAAGCAAAAAAAGCTGCTGCCATGATTTTAGAGAGGGCTATTTCAGCCACTTAAATTATGAGAAAAATTCTGGCCTTTTGGGACATGAAGGTATATGGTATAAAGTACCTCCTGTCCAAAAATGAGCTCATTACGACTTAAAATGAGCAAGTTATGACTATTTCAATATTTAGGTTTTTAATGAAAAACTATATAAGGAGTTCTATAACTCAGATGACCATGAAATTTAAACTGGAAGCTCACGTTAACATGTGTAAGGTCCTGCCAAGATTTGGGAATTTTGGAGTTAAACTTGAGGTAGCTAATTTCTTAAGGAATTAATTAGAAATTGATTTTTGAAAAATAGTAAATGAATTTTAAAAATCCGAGAAAATATATTTTCATTATGGGACTATATTATGCTAAATCCCAGAAAAGAAATATTTTTGGGACTGATTTGGTATTTTTCATGAAAATAGTTTAATTCTGAACATATGAGTTAAATATGTTATGTGAAATAACAAAGTTGAAAATAGGATTTTATGGCTAGAGAATCTATATAGAGTATATCATATATTTTTTTGATGAGGATTTGATAATTGGTGATGATATCTTATGAGTATGGCATTTTGAATGATTAAATGCATTATATGGTAAAAGCGTAAACAATTGAGATAAATTGTTTATAAATTTAAGAAGTGATTAAAATATTATTTATAATATTAATGATATTAGATTATAAGATTATTAAGTGATTGATAACATGGGGATATTCTTGAATCTGGATAAATTATATTATAAATGTTTAATATTTATCCTTTATCTCATTTGATTGATTCTTTATATCATTATTATCCTCATTTTTTATATTATGTTGAAAGTAAATACGTGGCACACGTGCGTAGATGGACTTGGTATGATTATGACCGAGGATTGTTGGTATAATCATGTAAGTAATTGGCTCTCACGATTATCTTTGGGTATAATCATGGATAATGGTAGTAATTGAAAAACACGATTATCTTTGGTACGTAGTGCATGGATAATTTGTGGTCGTGATCTTAATGAATACACGATTATCTTTGGTAGTAGTGCATGGATAATTTATTGGTCGTGATCTTAATGAATACGATTATCTTTGGTAGTAGTGCATGGATAATTTGTGGTCGTGATTAATGAATACGATTATCTTTGGTAGTAGTGCATGGATAATTTTGTGGTAATGATTAATGAATACCACGATTATCTTTGGTAGTAGTGCATGGATAATTTGTGGTCGTGATCTTAATGAATACACGATTATCTTTAGTAGTAGTGCATGGATGGTAAGTGATCTTAATGAATACGATTATCTTTGGAGTAGTGCATGGATTCGATGGTGATGATCTTAATGAATATCCTTGGCATTAGTGCGTGGGGATGATATGATGATTATGGATTAATTATTGGTGAGTCTCAATGATGAAATATTAATTCATGGATGTGGTAAAAGTAAATCTTTGGTAGTAGTGCATTGATAGACTTGGTATGATTATGACCACGGATTATTCGGTATAATCATGGTAGTAATTGAAAACACGAATATCCTTGGCGATTGGTGCATGGATAATTACATGTGGTTGTGATCTTATTAGTTGAGAGTCATTATTATTGGTTTATATCGGTTGTATATCTTTGGCTTTGTAGTGCAAAGATGAATTGTTAATGAATATCTTTGGTAGGATTGCAAAATGAATTTAATGTTTTCAACGATAAAGGTATTCAAGGTATCCTCACCTCTTTATCATACAGGTCGTACCCTAATTTCGAGGTGAAATTCCATAAGGAGGGAGATTGTGAGACCCCAGTTTTTATCGATAAAGATTTAAATTTTGTCGAAATAATTTTTTAATATTATGGTGTGAATTTGAGATAATATTATAGTTGTGGGTAGTATTTATAAATTTTGCAAAGTATCACAGTGGTTATATTATATTCGATTGGTGGGGAATATTCGGTTTAGCGGGAATATTAGTCAACGACTCAATCATTGGTGGACCCTAGCGAAATTATTGTCGGATTGAAAGCGACAAAAATATTTTATTGAAATAACGGCGGAAGTTTTCTGGTTGATCTTGTTGAACTACTCGGTAGTAAAAATACGATGTCGTGTGGTTGCGTAGTAGCACACGGTATTGATTATTGATGCTTATGTGAGAAGTCACTCGGTTTGATTCCATTATTGTCGATTAATAATATGAATTATTATAGCGATAATGGCGTTTTGTTTTATTAAGTATTATTAGCGTAATAAAAGCGAAACATCTTTTATATAAAGCAGAATACTTTATTAAAGTTATTACATAAATAGAATATATTATATTTTATTATGCATAGTGTTGCGTAGTGTTTTTTGCATAGTGTTTTGCATAGTGTTGCATAGTGTTTGCATAGTAAAATGTTTTTATATAAATAGAATATATTATATTTTATTTAAAAGATTTTGCTTTAAATATGGATAGTCAGATTAAAGTAAATCAATCTGGATAGTTCATGGATTAATTACTATGCATTCTATTTTCTATAAATAGAAGCTCATTCCTTCATTATTTTCTTACGAATTCTTTGAAACTCTAGAGAGAAATTATAGAGAGAAGCTATAGAGAGAAAATCTATAGAGAGAAAGAAGAAGTGATACGGTACTTCACTACTTTGATATCCGGTGTCTTTTACGGTAAGGGATATTATTTTTGTTGTACCGTAAAGAATATTGTTATTCTTTCTTATTCATGAAGAGAACTACATTATTCCATTCATTATTATTACATTGGAATAACTTTTGTAAAAGTGGTATACCCTATACATAACTTTGTATATCTGGCATACCCTATACTTGGTGAAATCCTTATATTATTCCATTCTTATTTATTACATTGGAATAACTTTTGTATCTGTGAAATCCCTATACTTGGTGATCTTCTTACATTATTCCATTCTTTATTATTACATTGGAATATCACATGCATGTGTGTTTTACAGGACTGGTTCCATTGTTTATTATTTAGCATTTATTATTACATTTGGAATATCACATGCGTGTGTTTTACAGGACTGGTTCCATTGTTTATTATTGAGCATTTATTATTACATTGGATCATCACTGCCGATTGTGAATTTCACGACTGGTTAGATTATTATTATTACATTGGAATAACTTTTATACTCATCTGAATCGCATGCATGGTGATTTCTTTTGTTATTCCATTCTTTATTATACCCGGTTGGTTAAAACTTTGACTTTATACTCCATGAAATTAGTAGAATATCCTTGATATTTGCGTTTCATCGATATCTTTTCATGGAAATATTCTTACGATCATTCTTGAATTTTTACTCTACAAAAGCAGTATCTTGTTGACAATTTGGGCGTTCTTAATTCTGGATAAAATAATTCTTGAACTTGTTTTATTGAATTATTATGTCATTATCATCATCCTCATGATATATTATGTTATCTTTGGCTTACGTGCATAGATGAACTTAGTATGATTATGACCGAGGATCATTCGGTATAATCATGGCTTGTTATAAATGATGTGATAAAAGTCCTCGGTGGCTGTGTAATGCATTGATGGATAGTTTTTGGTATGATTATGACCGGGGTGATTCGGTATAGTCATGACCATTGATAATTTGATGAAAATCCTTGGCCAGTAGATGCGAGGGATGATTAGATATGGTGGTTTATTTATTAAAAAGCTGAGTCTTAGTGATAAAAATTGATGAAAACCTTTTAAAACCTAAAAGATAGTAGACTTTATTTTCTACTTGACTCTTTTAATGGATTGCATATTCAGCTTGATTAAACTGGTTGTCTATTGTATTTTATCGGTTTAACTTTGTTGAAGGCTAATGATAATTTATTACGCATTATCTTAGTCGTAATATTTCTTCTTTGGGCTAGTTGAGCTCACCCTTTCTTTCCTTTATTCTCTTGAGGAAATGAGAACATATTTGGAGACGAGTCGGGAGCGGAGTAATGGTCAGGAGGATAGCATTAGTAGTCCTCACTATTACGTGAAATAGTGTGATAATAGTTGTAATGAGGACTCCTTTTGAGTTTGTATAATATCTAGTAGACAATATTTGTATTCAAACTCACGGTTTATATCGTATTGTACACGGCAGTTAGGTTAAGTAAGTTGTATTTGAATTTATGTACCATGTAAGTGGCGACCCAAGATGGGTGCGTATACCTAATTTTGGGGCGTCTTTGAATACTGATATTGTCTACTAGAGATCATACAAACTCAAAAGGAGTCCTCATTACAATTATTATCACACTATTTCACAGAATAGTGAGGGACTACTAATGCTATCCTCACGGACCATTATAAGTTTCCGAGCTTCGTCCCAACTATATTTTCATTTCACAAGAAGAAACGGTGAAAGAAAGGGTGAGCTCAACTAGCTTCGATGAAATATTATGACTAAGATAATGCAGAATAAATTATCATTAGCCTACAATGATGTTAAAGCGATAAAATATAATGAACATCAAGTTTAACTACTGGTGGAACCAATGAATCCATTAAAAGAGTCAAGTAGAAAATAAAATCTACTATCTTTTATGATTTTAAAAGGTTTTTCATCACTATTATAGTTTGAGACTCAAACTTTAATAAATATTCACATCATCGAATCACCCTTACACTTTTCTGACGAGGATATTCTTTAGTATCCACGACCACAATTATTCATTACTACGGGCCAAGAATATTTGTGTATTCATTAATGGTCATGATCATGCCAACAAGCGTCCATCAATGCACCACAGGGCCACCGAGGATTTTTACCACATCATTTGTAACATTACGGTCGTGATTACAAGAGATAGTCTCTCAGTCATAATCATACCAAGTCCATCTATGCACTCTGAAGCAGCCACAGATGACTTTCAACATAATATAAACATGAGGATGATGACAATGATATAAGAATTCAATAAAACAAGTTTGAAATTAATTTATCTAGGAACTGATAACATCAAAGCCTATACATGAATCTTTGCTTTGTAGACTAAAATTCAAGAATCTGAAGAAGAATATTTTCATGAAAGGATCTTTGGATGAAGCGCAAATATCAAGGATATTCCACTAATTTCATGGAGTATAGAAGTCAAAGTTTTAACTAATTTGGGTATAATAAAGAATGGAATAACAAAAGAAATCACCGTGCATGCGATAGGACCATGACAGTGAGTTATTCAATGAATAATAAATAACGAAACCGGTCCCGCCGTAAAAGCATTGCAGACGAGGATATTCCAGCAGAATAATAAAGAATGGAACCAGAATTCGTAAAACACATGATGGATGTTCCAGCAGAATAATAATAAAGGCGGAACCGGTCGGTGTAAAACACATGCACGGGATGTTCGATAGAATAATAATAAAAGCGGAACACAGTCGGTGTAAAACACACGTGCAGGCCGGATGTTCCAGCGAGAATAATAGAAGAATGTCACCAAGTATAGGTTAAACCACGTATCTGAGGTTATTCCAACAGAATAATAAGCAATGTAATAACAACAATTCTCTTCATGAATAAGAAAGAATAACACCCCTTACTTTTGGTAGGAGATTGAATCTGCGGTAGTGTAGTAACAAAATACTCTTCTTCTTTCTCTCTTATTCTCTCTATACTTTTCTCTCTATAGCTTGAATGAATTAAGTGAAAATATGAAAGCACTAGGCCTCATTTATAGAAGATTTCTAGCTTAGCACCCGAGCCATGTGAAAAGGAGTGGCTTGACGAATGATGATGTGAAAAGAAAAGTGGTTTAACTTTTGTAATGTGAAAGCGACAAGTGGTTCGGCCTTTTGTAATGTGAAGCGACAAGTGGTTGACGTCTGGTAAAAGGTAATTACTATTGGTGAAGGTAATTACTATTCACAAAGGTAATTACTATTGATTTTAAGGTAGTAATTCTTATTGTGAAGAGACTCTTAGATGATGACATATGGCCCCCATAAAATAATCAAACTTACACAAACGTCTCATATGCAGACTCTTTATATACATCAAAGATTGAATAAATATTACCACAAATCATTTTATTTTTAATCGACACATATTTAATCTTTCAACAATTATTAATCATTTATAACTTGTCGTCTCAATTATTGATTTAATACTATAACATATTTTTCTGATGATCTTTGTGACAATAATTGAATCAATAATATAAGATATATGATGCACGAAATTCTTTGTAGCAATAATTGAGCATAATTGAGTGACTTCTCACGTAAGCATCGATAATCAATATCGTGTCTTGCTCTTATCTGACTCACAGCGTATTCTTTGTACTTTTACTACTAGGGTAGTTCAACGGTTTTAATTGTAACACCTCTGCCGATTATTTTTATAGAAAGATAAATTTGTCGTTTTTCTAACTACGATAATACTTTCGTTAATGGGGTCCACTGATGATTGGTAGTCGTCGTCACGAATATTCCAAGACAAAAAGAATATTCTAGACCAAACGAATATTTTATAACAACTTGCTTATTTTGCAAAATTTATAAATATTACCCACAACTATAACATTATATCAAATTTATTCCATAATATTCAAAATAATATTTATAGAAAATTCATCTTTATTTATAAAAGTTGGGGTCTTACTGACCTCCCTTCTTATGAAATTTAGCCCTCGAAATTAGAATGCGTACTGGTATGTCGAAGAGGTAAGGATACCTCGATTTCATTTGATTCTAACTCCCAAGTCATTTCCTCAACATCGTGGTTCCTCCACAAAACTTTGACTTGAGGTATAACTTTGGGGCGTAGAATATGTTCTTTCTTATCAAGATTTGAGCGGGAACCTCTTATATACGTAAAATCTTCCATTATTTAAATCCGGTTTAACTTTCGATAATGTGGTTCGGGTCTTTCACATATTTACGTAACATGGATATGTGAAAAGCGTTATGAACACGAGACGTACTTAGCGGTAAAAGCGAGTCTATAGGCCACAGTTCCTACTCGATCGAGGATTAAAATGGAATAGATGAATCGAGGATTAAGTTTTCCTCTCTTTCCAAATCTTGTAATTCCTTTCCATGGGCAACTCTTAACAACACATAATCTCTATATCGAATTCCACGTCTTTTCGATGAAGATCAAGCATAACTCTTTTGTCGATTTTGTGAGGTTTTTATACGTTGTCGGATCGTTTGAATCTTTTTAGTAGTCATACGTACCAACTCACCAACAAACAACGTTGCTTCACCCACCTCGTCCAAGACATCTTTGGAGAGCGACACTTTTCTATACAACGCTTGAATTAAGCCATGCGATACTTAGCGATAAGCTTTGTTGTTGTAGGAAAACTCCACCAATGGTAAGAACTTGTCCCAACTTCCTTGAAATCAAGGACACGTAGTCTTAATAGATCTTCAGAGTTTGAATAGTCCTCTTGACCATGTCCCTCCGTTTGAATAGTCCTCTAAGATACCACCACGGTCTTCTGATCTCATTTATGTACATACGAGCAAGACTTTCAAGTGTAGCAAGACGATAAGAAATATAAGCAAACTTGTGTCGATCTATCAACAATGACCCAAATCATGCCGTGAAACCTTAGGAAGGCCATGTGAGAAACCTTCTTGTATTTCACCAAAATGAAATCCATGGTAATGTGCTCCCACTTCCATTCCGGAATTTCAAGTGGTTGCAATGGACCTTTCCAAATCTTGAAATTGACTAAATATAACCTCCCACATAGATAGGTATACGATCGGGCCGCTCTTGTACTCAAATAAATCTCCTTGCAGACGGAAATCATCTGAACAAGGAATCTACCGACCTTTAACTCCCTAGTTCAATGGAGCGCATCTAGGTATACGGTTTAGAAACGAATATGCGGAGTTCAAGATGATAAAGTTTAGGAAGAAATACGCAGAACGCTGAGCATATGCAGAGAGAGAAATGAATTGCAGTACCAAAGATGTTAAGTAAAGGTATAAACTTCGTAAGAATTTATAAATAACTTACATGATCACCTTGCTTGGTTCACTGGCATTATGATCAGCCAGCCAAAACGCTCTTCCAATCATGGACTTTGACACTATATTTCCGCTTTTCTACGGCCTTTCACAAATCACGTGCCATCATGCTCCACCAAACTTCATATCTGCTCGAGGGTTAATTAGAAATCAATATGTCGCAATATCCTCTCGTTCGACGACTATGAATAGCTTAGGTAGGAACCTTTAGCCAAGGTTTACTCGTCTCTCCCTCCTCGCTCATCATCTCAGGTCTCAAGGGTGCCGTATCCTGGCTCTGATACCAGGCAGCGCCCCGACAGAGGTAGCCATCGTCGCCAGCCTGCTGCATTATCTTCTGTTTTATTATTAAATTAAAGCAGCTGTAAGACAGTATGAAGCCGATATTTATATGAGAATAAATCCACGGCCGTTTATTGATCACTGACATTTTTAAAATGAGTGAGAATTTCTTAGCATCGACTCCTTTCTAATACCTTCATTTCGTACCTGGCTAAATACTGCGCTATATTATATCGGCCTCAAATGCTTTCTATCTGATTCATGTCTCCATCGGCAAAGTTAAATTTGAAAGCGATTCGTTAATCTATCAATTATTTTTAATCTACCCTTATATCAGATGCCGACTGATGTCTTCCTTGTGGTTATCGCCTTACTCTTTGTTGTCACAGGCATAAAGGCCACTTTCCCACGCCGCATTTAACACATCCTAACCTCGTTCGGTTATCGCCGAGATAATAAATCCATCCGAACCATAAATACGCAAAAAGCTACGACTTCAACATCAATTTCAAGCTAAGTTCCTAACTTTGTATTGTTTCAATCACTTATCAACAGATACTACCAAATGGTGCTCATGATCTCACGCTTTTGGAATATATAAGGATGTCATCAATAAAGACAACAAATGTAATCCTGACTTGGCTCATCATATCCATGAGCCGCAGAGCATTGGGGCAAATTCGGAAGACAATGCCCATAAAAGCGTAATCTAAGATCGATTTTTTTGAAAAGAATCGCGGCCTCAAGAATCGTATCATCAATACGAAAAGGGGTAGGATACCTATTTCGATGGTGACATGAATTAATTCCGACAATAATACAAAGTCGCATACTCCCTGCCTTTTCTTTTTTTACAATCTCTCTGCCAAGTCATTGAAGTATTGACAAGTTAGACACCTTGAGATCTACTCAGCTGAAATAATAATCTATCTCTCTCTTCATATTGCTCCACCAAAATGTATGAAGAATATCATGATACATTTTTGGTACTTCGAGATGGATTGCAAATGGTGTGTTGTGCGCCTCCATCATGATATTATACTTTAAATCAGGTCGTTAGGAACATGAAAGTCTGGAGTTGACTCAAGTATTCCTTCTTCATCGATTCTTGCTTCGATTATAGCACCTTCGCACTTTCTTCCTCATACGCATCGGCTCCGTGTCCGTAGCTTGGCGACTTTAACTTTATCGATTAAAGTCGGTTCTGCTCTTTCGTATACTCGCTATCATCACACGCGTCACCCTGAGTCTTTAACTCTATCTCCATCCTTTGCAAGTCACACAAAATGGGCCTGCGTTGACAATATCGCACTCGTGCTTGCATATGATCTTCTACTCAATGGGCCGGCTACCACGTTCGCTTTTCGAGGATGGTATTGGATGGTATGATCATAATCTTTCAGCAGTTCAAGCCAACGTCGTTGTCGCATGTTGAGTTCCTTTTGAGTGAAGAAATATTTGAGGCTTTTATGATCCGTAAAGATCTCCACTTTCTCCCCATACAAGTGATGCCTCCAAATTTTAAGTCTGAAGACAACATTTGCTAACTCTAGATCATGAGTAGGATAATTCCTCTCATATTATTTGAGTTGTCACGAGGCATAGGCTATAACTTTTCCTTATTGCATGAGAACACATCCCAACCCTTTGCCCGAAGCATCACTGTAGATGACAAATCCCTCCGAGCCGGATGGTATTGTACCGAGCAGTCTTTGAAATAAGTCTCCTCTTGAGTCCTTGAAAACTCTTCTCACATTCTTCGGCTCCAACCGAACTTTGTATCTTTCCGAGTCAATTTGAGTCGATGGAGTAGCGATTCGAGAAAATCCTTCCACGAATCTCAGATAATAACCAAAGCCTAAAGCAGAAAGCTACGTACTTGGTCATCGATTTAGGTTGTTCCCGACTTTGAATAGCTTCAATCTTTCTTTGGGTCAACAGATATTCCATGACTTGATACCACGTGCCCAAGGAATGCTACTTTTCAAGCCGAACTCGCATTTCTTCAACTTGGTATAAAGCTTATATTCACGAAGCTTTTGGAGTGTCGACCTCAAGTGTTGCTTTCATGATCTTCACGGCTTTTGGAATAAATAAGGATGTCATCAATAAAGACAACCACAAAGTGATCCAAATATTCCTTGAATACTCGGTTCATCATATCCATGAAGGCGGTAGGAGCATTAGTCGATCCAAAGGACATGACTAGGAATTCATAATGCCCGCATGCAGAAGTTACGAAAGCCGTCTTTGGAATGTCGTGGTTACTAATCTTCAATTGGTGATATCCCGGACGAAGATTAATCTTTGAAAAGAATTTGGCTCCTTGCAACCGGGTCAAACGGGTCATCAATACGTGGCAATGGATATCTATTTTTGATGGTGACATGATTCAACTCCCGATAATCAATACAAAGTCGTGATACTCCCATCTTTCTTCTTCAATAATACAAGAAAAGCACCCCGAGGAGAAGTACTAGGACGAATAAAGCCAATATTTAACAATTCTGCAGTTGGGTCTTTAACTCTTGAAGTTCAATAGAGCTATTCGATATGGCTTTGGAACCAATATTTCGACATAATGATATTGAAGAAATAATGATATTGAAGAAATAATATCATTTTTAAAAAATAATATCCCTTACCTCAAAAGGATAGTACTTACGACTAGATATAGTCTTAAAAAGAACTTAACCGTAGTATAGCGAGAGAGAAAGAGAGAAAACTTCGGGTTTACGGTGTGATTTTCAATTCTAACTTAAGACCCTATTTATAGGAAAATGCTTAGAACACAAAGCAGAAAATTTAATATAATATTAATATATTATATAAAAATTCTTACGCACACCAAATCAGATCCAAACATCAGCCACCAATAGTCAACTAAATCAAAAAAATGTTTTTGTTATTAAAATAATTAAAACTTTCAAAAATCAATTATTTGAATTTTGAAACTTCAATAATTCATAATAAATAGCTCTTTTATCAAAAATTCGAATCTTGAGAATATTTATAGGAAATTCAATTTCTACAACTTTGCGGAAGAAAGTTTTTCCAAATTCCAAACAAAATTAATGAAATCCATAAGCAGGCGATTTTACATTTATAATCAAATTTCGGTCGAGAAATGGGCCCACAGACATGTTTAACATGTTTAAACAACTTTTGCAACAAAAATACTCTTCCTCCTCATATACTCATATATCCCACATTCATTGTAAAAATATCATCATTATTATATTATAATAATATAATAAAATATTATTTTATCGAAAAAATAAAATATCGATATTCAACAATTGTCACTTTAAAAATTTTCTCCATCTATATCCACATAAAATGAATATTTTTCTCATCATATAAATCAATAATTAATTATTCACAAATAATATTACGAGAATCACAACATCGACAACCCGAGCGGTTCAGGAAGAGGGGCTTTCAATAAGGATTTCTCTTCTTGGCGCCATGATTTGGTGACCAAACCTCTCCTTAGACGAGAACTTTCTAGACACATTGCCAATAATGTTTTCTAATAATATTATTCACATAATATGAATTATTGTTTCGATAATGGGAAATCTTGTGTAGTGACAATTAAACAACAAGAATATAAAATATCAACGCAACAATTATTGAATCAATAATATAAAATCTTTGAATAAGAAGCTAACGTAACAATTATTGAGTAGTGCCTTCTTACGTAAGAATCAATAATTGGTGCAATACCGTGTCTTTATCATGCAACAACGCGTATTCATCGTGTTTTAACCACCGGGTATTCCAACAGTGTTAACGAAAACAACTACGCCGTTATTTATAAACAACTTATACTTGTCATTTTCTTCATCCAATCGCTTTTTCGTTATGGGGCCCACAAAAGACTCGCTTGTAGTCGCACGAATATTCCCTAGAAGCAAAAGAATATTCCACGACTAAACGAATATTCCAAACAACAATGAATATTTTATAACCACCGCTTATTTTAAAATATTTGCGCATTTTACCCATATTAACCACATTAATCAATTCAACCCTTACTATTTCAAACTAATAAATAGAGGAAATTAAATTTCATTATCGTTAAATTAACTTTTGTCGATTGATCATTAAAAGTGTTGACGCTGCGTATTGGGAGACAATCTCTCTGCGTGTCAAAATGACTAACTTACCATGAAGTTAATTTGATGGTAACAGGATCCATAATATATACATAATATAACACATTCATTTCTATAAGGATAATCTATATAATACAAGTATATACAAAAAGTTGTGCGCTAAGAGTAAGATTCATATATTGCTTACTAATAAAAATATGTTAAATATTTCTCTATTTTTATTTACATTGTGTGTGTACAACTTTATGTGTATAGCTAGTGTTTTCCTTTTTAATTGATGTTTTAGATTTTTTTCCACTTTTTTTATCTCTTTTTTCCCCCACTATTCAATTATTATGTACAAAAGCAAACTTAGTTATTTTACATTTTAGATGTCAAATCATATAACACTTTAAATTCGACTAATTGTTAGTTTTTTAAACTTTTAAATGTATTACAGGTATATATATTAGAAAATATTATTTATTTATAGTCATAAACTCGGATGTCTTGAGTTCGACTCTGATTCAAAATAATATAGGGTCACGAACTGTAAGACCCCAACTTTTATGAATAAAGATGAATTTTCTATAAATATCATTTTTGAACATTATGGATGAATTTGATATAATGTTATAGTTGTGGGTAATATTTATAAATTTTGCAAAGTACGCAAGTTGTTATATAATATTCGATTGATTGGGAAATATTCATTTTAACAGGGAATATTCGTACAACGGCACAATCATTGGTGGACCCCACAACGGAATTATTTTCGGATTGAGAAAATGACAAAAATATTTATGAAAATAACGGTGGAAGTTTCTGAATTAGCTGTTGAAACACCCGGTGTTAAAATACGATGTCTGGCGTGATTGCATAGTAGCACACGGTATTGATTATTGATGCTTACGTGAGAAGTCACTCAGTTTTGTTCAATTATTGTTACAGTAATTGTTGCATAGTATCTCACGTTATTTTTTCAATTATTGTCAATATTTTATAATCAATAATTGAGATGACAAAGTTATTAATATTATAATTTGCAATATTAACGATGTCTAGAAGTTCTGCCAAGGAGAGGTTTGGTCACCTAATTGCGTGCCAATAGGGAGAAATCCTTATTTGAAAGCCCCCTCTTTCACAGGAGCGACACAGTCGATTAATATTGTGAATTATAATAATGATGATAAATTTTGTTTTATTAATATTATTAATGTAATAAAATAAAAAAAACTTTTATATAAAAGCAGAATACTTTTATAAAGTTATACATTTTATTAGACTATAAATAGAATATATTATATTCTATTACGTAGTATTTTGCATAGTAAAATCTTTTTTTATAAAAGCAGAATACTTTTATAAAGTTATTTATTTTATTAGACTATAAATAGAATATATTATATTTTATTATGCATAGTGTTGCATAATAGTACTGCGCATAGTATTTGTATAGTAAAAACTTTTTATATAAAATAGAATACTTTTTATAAAGTTTTGTTTTATTTGATTATAAATAGAATATATCATATTTTATTGCATAGTGCAACATAGTATCCTTTCCATTCTTCTATAAATAGGATGTTTAGTGAGAATTGAAAATCACACGAGAAGTTCGGAGAATTCTCCTTCTATAATCTTGAGCGTATTTCTTTAGAGTTTAAGAAAGCTTTGAGCATAGAAATTAGTGCAAGTTTTTTCTTGAGAATATCCTCACCCTACCGATTGAATACTCTTTCTTTTACGGTAAGGGATATTATTTGTTGTACTCGTAAGGGGTATTATTTTTTTCGTCTTAATAGAAGAGAATTTCTTTTATTCCATTCTTTATCATTATGTTGGAATAACTTTATCATCAAATCTGCATACATGGTGAAATTCTTACATTATTCCATTCTTTATTATTACATTGGAACATTATGTTTGTGCGTTTACATGACTGGTTCCGTTCTTTATTATTACATTGGAACATCACATGCGTGCATGCGGATTACGCGTGACACAGTTCCCTTCTTTATTATTACATTGGAATAACTTTGTATGTGCCCATCTATCGCATGCATGGTGATTTCTTACGGTGTTCCATTATTTATTATTCTATTGGAATAACATGTCATGTGGATTATCACACGCATGGTGAATGATCATTTGTATTCATTCCTTATTAAATTGTGAAAATGATGCTGCCTAAGTGGATTACCGCATGTATGGCGGGGCGAAAATCCATTTGCGATTTCATATATTCTCTTATACTCGGTTGGTTAAAGCTTTGACTTCTACACTCCATGAAATTAGTGGAATATCCTTGATATTTGCGCTTCATCCAGATATCTTTCATGGAAATATTCTTACGAGCATTCTTGAATTTTATTCCACAAAGCGAGATCATGTTGACAATTTGGGCGTTATTGAGTTCGAGGATAAATTAACTTATAAATCTTTAAAATTTATTCTTGAACTTGTTTTATTGAATTGTCATCATCCTCATGTTTATAATATGTTGAAAGTCATTTGAGGGCTGTAGTGCATAGATGGACTTGGTATGATTATGACGAGGATTATTCAAATTATAATCATGATCGTAATGTTATAAATGATGTGGTAAAAATCCTCGTTAGTAGTAGTACGATGATGGATGATTGTTAGCATGATCATGACCATTGATGAATACACGAATATCATTGGCCCGTAGTGCATGGATAATTTGTGGTCGTGATACTAATGAATATCATTGGCCGTAGTGCAGGGATGATGTTGATTATTTATTAATTTGAGTCTCGGTGATAAAATAATGAAAAAACTTTTAAATCATAGAAGATAATAGATTTTATTCTCTACTTGACTCTTCTAATGGATTGCTTGTTCGCTGCAGATTAAACTTGATGTTTGTTATATTTTATCGGTTTATCATCGTTGAAGGCTAACGATAAATTATTACGCATTATCTTAGTCATAATATTTCTTATTGGGCTAGTTGAGCTCACCCTTTCTTTCCTTTGTTCTCTTGTGAAATGAGAGCGTAAAATTGGGGACTAGTCGGGGAGCGAAGTGCCGGTCGAGATGATAGCATTAGTAGTCCTCACTATTACATTAAATAGTGTGACAATAAATGTAATGAGGACTCCATTGAGTGTGGATATTGTCTAGATGACAATATTCTTATTAAAACTCTCGATTATGTCTTGTCGTATTCTACCACTTACACGGTTGTATTATTAAGTTGTATTTGAATTTTGTACCATGTATTTGACGACTTCGAGAATAGGTGATGTATACCTATTTTGGGGAGTCATGATTATATATCAAAGCTTAGGGATATGATTCTGGTGAGATGTGAGATAAAAACTAGAAGGGGAGAGGCGGGGAATTCCTTCGCTAGTATGACCTACCTAAGTTTATTTGGTATTTAATTGGTCGGTTAGAGTATATGGATAATATGTTACATGTCAATTAACCTTTGTTTTGTGGCAGTATCTGAAAATGACATCCGAGAATGTTGAGAATAGCAATGGAACACAAGAGACCGTTGAGTCTCCACATATCAATAATCCTCATGCAAACAACAACACTGACCAAATGATGAATGATGGAATGTTCAGAGGTTTTATGCAATTCATGCAACATCAGGCGAGAGCGGCTCTTATCCAAAATGTAGGTGGAAACAACTTTGGAAAAACTCTCGGATGGTCACCGCTAAGCAGTTCAAGGAGTGGGACCACCGGAGTTTATTGGAGAAGCCAAAACCACTTAAAAAGCGGAGGCGTGGATAAAGCGAGATCACCAAGATATTTGATGTCTTGGGATGCTCCAAGGAGCAAAAGGTTCCCTTTGCCACCTTTATGTTGCGAGGAGAGGCAGATTACTTGTAAGACCCCAACTTTTATGAATAAAGATGAATTTTCTATAAATATCATTTTTAAATATTATGGAATGAATTTGATATAATGTTATAGTTGTGGGTAATATTTATAAATTTTGCAAAGTACACAAGTTGTTATATAATATTCGATTGGTCGGGGAATATTCGTTTTAACAGGAAATATTCGTACAACGGCACAATCATTGGTGGACCCCACAATGGAATTATTATCGGATTGAGAAAACGACAAAAAATACTTTATAAAAATAACGGCGGAAGTTTTATCGCTAAGCTGTTGAAACACCGGTGTTAAAATGCGATGTCTGGCGTGAGTTGCCTGATAACTACGGTATTGATTATTGATGCTTACGTGAGAAGTCACTCAGTTTTGTTCAATTATTGTTACAGTAATTGCTGGATAGTATCTCACATTATTTGATTCAATTATTGTCAATATTTTATAATCAATAATTGAGATGACAAAGTTATTAATATTATTATTTGCAATATTAACGATGTCTAGAAGTTCTGTCAAGGAGAGGTTTAGTCACCTAATTTCGTGCCAATGGGGAGAAATCCTTATTGGAAAGCCCCCTCTTTCCTGGGAACGACCTGGTCGATTAATATTGTGAATTATAATAATGATGATGAATTTTGTTTTATTAGTATTATTAATGTAATAAAACAGAAAAGCTTTTTATATAAAACAGGATACTTTTATAAAGTTATTCGTTTTATTAGACTAATAATAATTTTTTTTTATATAAAACAGAATATTTTTATAAAGTTATCTGTTTTATTAGACAATAATTAGAATATATTATATTTTATTATGTATAGTATTTGCATAGTAATTTGCTTAGTGTTTGCGTAGTAAAATATTTTATAAAGTTATTCGTTTTATTAGATTATAAATAGAATATATTATATTTTATTGTAAACAATCTGGACCGTCCGTTTAAAGTAAATCAATACAGACTAGTTCATGAATTTGTTCTTATCTACGATTCATTCTTTATAAATAGAAGCTCATTCCTTCATTATTTCTTATGAATTCACTAAAACTCTAGAGAGAGAAACTATAGAGAGAGTTCTTCTTCTATAATCTTGAAGCGTATTTCTTTAGAGTTTAAGAAAGCTTTCAGAAGTAGTCTGAGTTTTTTTGAATATATCCTCGCCCTACTAGTCAAAATACTCTTCTTTACGGTAAGGGATATTATTTGTTGTACTTTCGTTAGGGGTATTCCTTCTTTTTATTGGTGAAATTCTTTTGTTATTCCATTCTTTATTATTACATTGGAATAACTTTTGTATCTGTGGGATACCTTATACTTGGTGAAATTCTTACATTATTCCATTATTTATTATTACATTGGAACATCCACATTTTTATGCGTTTACTGCATGACGCGATTTTGTTTATTATTCTGTTGGAACATCATATATTGTTTATTATTTATTATTACATTGGAATATCACCGCCGTAATGCGTTTCGCGTGACACTGGTTCCATTATTTATTATTACATTGGAATATCACAGCCGGTGCATTTTCGCATGACTGGTTCTATTATTTATTATTACATTGGAATAACTTTTATGCGTGCGATCTATCGCATGCACGGTGATTTCTTTTGTTATTCCATTCTTTATTATACTTAGTTGGTTAAAGTTTTGACTTTCTATACTCCATGAAATTAGTGGAATGTCCTTGATATTTTGCGCTTCATCTAGTATCTTTTCATGGAAATATTCTACGAGCATTCTTGAGTGTTACTCTACAAAGAAGTATCATGTTGACAATTTGGACATTATTAGTTCTGGATAAATTAATTCTTGAACTTGTTTTATTGAATTCTTATGTCATTGTCATCATCCTCATGTTTATATTATGTTGAAAGTCATACGTGGCTGTAGTGCATAGATGGACTTGGTATGATTATGACGAGGATTATTTGATTGTAATCATGACCGTAATGTTATAAATGATGTGGAAAGAGTCCTCATTGAATTCGTAGTGCATTGATGGGATGATTGTTGGCATGATCATGACCATTGATGAATACTACGAATATCCTTGGGGCCGTGGTGCATGGATAATTTGTGGTTGTGATACTAATGAATATCATTGGGTCGTAGTGCGGGGATGATGTGGATTATTTATTAAAAAGTGAGTCTCAAATGATAAAAGTCATGAAAAACCTTTTAAATCATAGAAGATAGTAGATTTTATTCTCTATTTAACTCTTCTAATGGATTGCTTGTTCAGCTATGATTAAACTTGATGTTTGTTATATTTTATCGGTTTAACAACTTTGTTGAAGGCTAATGATAATTTATTACGCATTATCTTAGTCATAATATTTCTTCTTGTGCTAGTTGAGCTCACCCTTTTGCTTTCATTGTTGTTCTCTTGAAATGAGAATGTAGCGAGGGACTAGTGGGGGGAGCAGTGATGGTCGGATAATAGCATTAGTAGTCCTCACTATTCTATGAAATAGTGTGATAATAAATGCTGAATGAGGACCCCATTGAGTTTGTATATTGTCTAGATGACAATATTTGTATTAAAACTCTGACATATGTTGAGTCGTATTTTACACATTGTTGTATAATTAAGTTGTATTTGAATTTTGTACCATGTATTTGGCGACTTCGAATAGGTGATGTATACCGATTTTGGGGCGTCATAGTTAGTATCAAAGCTTAGGGATATGATCCTGGCTAAGATGTGAGAATAGATGGGAGGGAGAGGCAGGGGAATTCGCCCGTTAGTATGACCTACCTAAGTTTATTTGGTATTTAATTGGTCGGTCGAATATAGGGATAATATGTTACATGTCAATTAACCTTTGTTTTGTGGCGAGGATCTCGAAAATGACATCAGAGAATGTTGAGAATAGCAATAGAGCACGCAGTGACCGTTGATTCACCATATATCAATAATCAGGATAATGTGCATCAGGAAGGCGACAATCCTCATGCAAACAACAACACTGACCAAATGATGAATGATGGAATGTTCAGAGGCTTTATGCAATTCATGCAACAATGAGCCGAGTGGCTCTGTCCAAAATGTAGGTGGAAACACTGGAAACTCTCGGACGGTCATCGCTAAACAGTTCAAGGAGCTGGGACCACCGGAGTTTATTGGAGAGCCAAAACCACTTAAGGCGGAAGCATGGATAAAGCAGATCACCAAGATATTTGATGTCTTGGGATGCTCCAAGGAGCAAAAGGTTCCCTTTGCCGCCTTTATGTTGCGAGGAGAGGCAGATTACTAGTGGAAATTGGTAAAGCGTACGCAATCTGCCGCACTGAAGATGTCTTGGGAGAAGTTCCAAGAACTATTCAACGACAAGTACTTTCCCGAAAGTATTCGTCACATAAAAGAGTTAGAGTTCATCAAGTTGGAGTAGAATAATATGACCGTGTCACAGTACGAAGTTATGTTTGTCGAGTTATCACGGTTTGCGTCCCACTTGGTGGATAATGAAGAGAGAATGACGTGGATGTTTTTAAGAGGTTTAAAGCCGGAGATACGTCAACATCTTATTTCTCATAAACTATGTTTGTATTCAGATGTTATAAATAGGGCTCAGTTAGTAGAGCGCGACAACGTGTCAATATGCAACCAAAAAGAAGCGGCCGGCAAAATGATAATACCGGTGAGAAAGCGATCATCGAGCGGTGACAACAAGCGTGGAGGAATCAACATGCGAAGAAGTGGTAACCACTTCGGTGGTAATCGAGGCCAAAACAATAAGAATGGACATTTCAAAGAGGAGATTCAACAATGATGGAAAGGCGTCAAAGACCAAAGACCCGTTGTTAAGGAAGGAAGCGACCACCTATCATATGCTTCAAATGCGGAGGGAGGACACATTAGTCCAAATTGCGCGATGATGCCGTCAAAGCATGTTATAATTATGGAAGAAGGTCACTTAGCCCGATTTTGTCGTTCACAGAAGACAAGTTCAGCTAGGATGGAGGCACCAAAGGCCGTCCCAGAAAAGTCAAAGCCGGTAGTGCAAGGGAGATCGTTTGTTGTGACCTCCCAAAAAGCAAGGAACCCGAATGAGGTCATCACGGGTAAGCTTATCATAAACTCTAGCGAAGTCTATACTTTATTTGATACCGGTTCTATCCATTCTTTTATTTCTCCTACTTGCGCTCAACGATTAAATTTGACTCCGGAGAAATTAGACTTTGACTTATTTGTGGAAACTCCATTGGGAGAAACTTTCATTACATCCACTGTTTATAAGTCTTGTTTGGTTCAAATCGGTACCCTCACATTACCTGTCGATCTTATTTCATTGAAAATACTTGCATTTGTTGTGATTCTAGGGATTGATTGGTTAACTACTCATCATGCTAAAATTGATTGTTTTCGTAAGGTTGTTAGCTTTCATATTCCTAATCAACCTATTATGAGAATTCAAACGACCAAACCATTAAAATCAATCACGGTCATCTCAAGCCATAAAGCTATTCGTTTATTAAAAAATGGATGTCAAGCTTTCTTAGCTCATGTCATGGATCAAAAAACAAAAAATAAATCGATTTTGAATGATATTTCTATTGTTAATAAATTCCTAACGTATTCACTGAAGAACTTCTGGCCTACCCCAGGCGTGAAATTGAATTTTGTATCGACCTTGAATCCGGTACAAAACCCATTTCCAAAGCCCCATATCGAATAGCTCCTATTGAACTTCAGGAGTTAAAGACTCAATTACAAGAATTGTTAGACATTGGTTTCATTCGTCCTAGTACGTCTCCTTGGGGTGCTCTGTTACTCTATTCATGAAGAAGAAAGATGGGAGTATGCGACTTTTATATTGATTATCGGGAGTTGAATCATGTCACCATCAAAAATAAAGTACCCATTGCCACGTATTGATGATCTGTTTGACCGATTGCAAGGAGCCAAATTCTTTTAAAGATTGATCTTCGTTAGGATATCACCAATTGAAGATTGAAGCGATGACATTCAAAGAAGGCTTTCGAACTCGGTATGGGCATTATGAATTCCTAGTCATGTCCTTTGGATTGACTAATGCTCTAACGCCTTCATGGATATGATGAACCAAGTATTCAAGGAATATTTGGATCACTTTGTGGTCGTCTTTATTGATGACATCCTTATTTATTCCAAAAGCCGTGAAGATCATGAGCAACACTTGAGGCTGACACTCCAAAAACTTCGTGAATACAAGCTTTATGCCAAGTTGAAGAAATGTGAGTTCTGGCTTGAGGAAGTAGAATTCCTTGGGCACGTAGTATCAAGTCATGGAATATCTATTGACCCGGCAAAGATTGAAGCAATTCAAAGCTGGGAGCAACCTAAATCAGTGACCAAAGTACGTAGCTTTCTCGGCTTAGCTGGTTATTATCAGAGATTCGTGGAAGGATTTTCTAGAATAGTTACTCCATTAACTCAGCTGACTCGGAAAGATACAAAGTTCGATTGGAGGCGAAGAATGTGAGAAGAGTTTTCAAGAACTCGAGAGGAGACTCATTTCAAAGACTGTTACGACAATACCATCCGGCTCGGAGGATTTGTCATCTCTGATGATGCTTTGAGCAAAGGGTTGGGATGTGTTCTCATGCAACATGGGAAAGTCATAGCCTTTATGCCTCAAGGCAACTCAAAGAAAGAATAGAGGAATTATTATTACTCATGACCTAGAGTTAGCAATTTGTTGTCTTGTGACTTAAAATTTGGAGGCATTACTTGTATGGGGAGAAGGTGGAGATCTTTATGGATCATAAAAGCCTCAAATATTTCTTCACTCAAAAGGAACTCAACATGCGACAACGACGTTGGCTTGAAACTGTTGAAAGATTATGATCATACCATCCAATACCATCTTGGAAAAGCGAAGCGTGGTAGGCGGCGCATTGAGTAGTAGAAGATCGTATGCAAGTCTGAGTGCGATATTTTTTAACATAAAGGCCCATTTTGTGTGACTTGCAAAGGATGGAGATAGAGTTAAAGACTCAGGGACCCATGTGATGATGGCGAATATACGAGTAGAACCAGACTTTAATTGATAAAGTTAAAGTTACTCAAGCTACTGGACATTGGGTCGACGCGTATGAGGAAGAAAGTGCAAGAAGGTGTTATACCAGAAGCAAGAATCGATGAAGAAGGAATACTTCGAGTAAACTCCAGACTTTGTGTTCCTAACGACCCTGATTTAAAGTATAAAATCATGATGGAGGCGCACACCATACCGTTTGCAATCCATCCTGGGAGAAACTTTCATTACATCCACTGTTTATAAGTCTTGTTTGGTTCAAATCGGTACCCTCACATTACCTGTCGATCTTATTTCATTAAAAATACTTGCATTTGATGTGATTCTAGGGATTGAATGGTTAACTACTCATCATGCAAAAATTAATTATTTTCATAAGGTTGTTAGCTTTCATATTCCTAACCAACCTATTATGCGAATTCAAGCAACCAAACCATTAAAATCAATCACTGTCATCTCAAACCATAAAGCTATTCGTTTATTGAAAAATGGATGTCAAGCTTTCTTAGCTCATGTCACAGATTTAAACCACAATACGTCAGATTTGAATGATATTTCTATTGTTAATAAATTTCCTGACGTATTCCGTGAAGAATTTCCTGGCCTACCCCCAGAATGTGAAATTGAATTTTGTATCGACCTGGAACCCGGTAAAAAACCCATTTCCAAAGCCCATATCGAATGGCTCCTATTGAACTTCAGAAGTTAAAGACCCAATTGCAGGAATTGTTAGACATTGGTTTCATTCGTGGTAGTACGTCTTCTTGGGGTGCTCCTGTTCTATTCGTGAAGAAGAAAGATGGGAGTATGTGGCTTTGTATTGATTCTACGGGAATTGAACCATGTCACCATCAATAATAGGTATCCGTTACACGCGCATTGATGACTGTTTGACCGATTGCAAGGAGCACAATTCTTTTCAAAGATCGATCTTCGATTCGGATATCATCATTTGAAGGTTAAAAGCGAGGATATTCCAAAGATCGCATTCGAACTCGAGACGAGCACTATGAATTTTTAGTCATGTTTTTGGATTGACTAATGCTCCGCCGCCTTCATGGATATGATGAACCAAGTATTCAAGGAATATTTGGATCACTTTGTGGTCGTCTTTATTGATGACATCCTCATATATTCCAAAATAGTGAAGATCATGAGAAACACTTGAGGTGATACTCCAAAAGCTTTATGAAAACAAGCTTTATGCCAAGTTGAAGAAATGCGAGTTACGGCGAGGAAGTAGCATTAGTGGGCATGTAGTATCAAGTCATGGAATATCTGTTGACCCGGCAAAGATTGAAGCTATTCAAAGTTGGGAGCAACCTAAATCAGTGACCAAAGTACGTAGCTTTCTCGAATTAGTTAGTTATTATCGGAGATTCGTGGAAGGATTTTCTCTAATTGCTACTCCATTAATTCAGCTGATTTGAAAAGATATAAAATTCAGTTAGAGCGTGGAATGTGAGAAGAGTTTTTAAGAACTCAAGAGGAGACTCATTTAAGACTGTTACGACAATACCATCGACTCGGAGGGTTTGTCATTTTGATGATGCATTGGGCAAAGGGTTAGGATGTGTTCTCATGCAACATGGGAAAGTGATAGCCTTTATGCCTCAAAGAACTCAAAGAATATGAGAGGAATTATCCTACTCATGATCTGGAGTTAGCATTTATTGTCTTTGCTTTGAAAATTTGGAGGCATTACTTGTATAGGAGAAAGTGGAGATCTTCTGATTATAAAAGCCTCAAATATTTCTTCACTAAAAGGAACTCAACATTCGACAACGACGTTGGCTTGAAGCATGTTGAAAGATTATGATCATACCATCCTGGAAAAACGAACGTGGTAGCTGACGCATTGAGTAGAAGATCATATGTGAGTACGAGTACGATATTGTCAATGCAAAGGCCCATTTTGTGTGACTTGCAAAGGATGGAGATAGAGTTAAAGACTCAAGAGACCCATGTGATGATGACAAATATCTGAGTAGAACCAGAGCTTTAATCGATAAAGTTAAAATTCGCTCAAGCTCTGGACTGAACCCGATGCGTATGAGGAAGAAAGCTGCAAGAAGGTGCTATCTTAGGAAGCAAGAATCGATGAAGAAGGAATACTTGAGTCAACCCAGACTTTGTGTTCCTAAAGACCATGATTTAAAGTATAAAATCATGATGAGGCGCACACCACACCGTTTTCAATCCATCTTAGGAGTACCAAAATGTATCGTGATCTTCGTCATACATTTTGGTGGAGCAATATGAAGAGAGAGATAGCGCTGTTTATCTCAAGGTGTCTAACTTGTCAACGAGTTAAGGAGGAGCATCAAGTACCAAAAGGTCCATTGCAACCACTTGAAATTCCAGAATGGAAGTGGGAGCACATTACCATGGATTTTCTGCTGGGGTCTTCCTAAGGTTTCTCAAGGCATAGATGCGATTTGGGTCATTGTTGATAGATTGACCAAGTCTGATCATTTCTTAACGATAAGAGAAACTTATACACTTGAACGTCTTGCTCGTATGTACATAAACGAGATTGTAAGACTGCATGGTATGCCAGTATCCATAGTTTTTGATCGAGACTCAAGATTCACTTCACGTTAGTTTTGAGAAAAGCTATGGGCACATATTTACGATTTAGCTTTCGTAGATATCATCCTCAGACGGACGGGCAGTCGGAGAGGACTATTCAAACTCTTGAAGATTTATTAAGACTCTGTGTCCTTGACTTCAAGGGAAGTTGGGATAAGTTCTTACCATTGGTGGAGTTTTCCTACAATAACAGTTATCAAGCAAGTATTGACATGGCTCCATTTGAGGCGTTGTATGGAACAAAGTGTCGTTCTCCAGTATGCTGGGATGAGGTGGGTGAAGCAATGTTGTTGGGACCGGAGTTGTTACGTATGACTACGGAAAAGATTCAAACGATCCGACAACGTATAAAAACCTCACAAGATCGACAAAGAGTTATGCTGATCTTCATCGAAAAGACGTAGAATTCGATATTGGAGATCATGTGTTGTTACGTGTTGCTCCATAGAAGGGAGTTACAAGATTCGGGAAGAGAGGAAAGCTCAATCCTCGATTCATTGGCTCATTTTTAATCCTCGATCGAGTAGGAACTGTGGCCTATAAACTCGCTTTACCACCAAGTATATCTCGTGTTCATAACGTTTTTCACATATCTATGTTACGTAAATATGTGAAAGACCCGCACCACATTATTGAGTTAGAACCAGAAGAAATAGCGGAAGATTTAACGATGAAGAGGTTCTGTTAAAATCTTGGATAAGAAGGAACATGTTCTACGCTCCAAGGTTATACCTCAAGTCAAAGTTTTGTGGAGGAACCATGATGTTGAGGAAATGACACAGGAGTTAGAATCGAGATGAAATCAAGGTATCCTTACCTCTTGACATACCAGTCATTACCCTAATTTTGAGGACGAAATTTCATAAGAAGGGGAGGTTGTAAAACCCCAACTTTTATGAATAAAGATGAATTTTTTATAAATATCATTTTTGAATATTATGGAATGAATTTGATATAATGTTATAGTTGTGGGTAATATTTATAAATTTTGCAAAGCACGCAAGTTATTATATAATATTCGATTGGTCGGGAAATATTCGTTTTAACAGGGAATATTCGTACAACGGCACAATCATTGGTGGACCCCATTGTCGGATTGAGAAAATGATAAAAATACTTTATGAAAATAACAACGGAAGTTTTACCGTTAACTATTGAAACAACCCGGTGTTAAAGTACACGATGTCTGGCGTGATTGCATAGTAGCACGCGGTATTGATTATCGATGCTTACATTGAAGTCAGTCACTCGGTTTTGTTCAATTATTGTTACGATTAATTATTGCATAGTATCTAACGTTATTTGATTCAATTATTGTCAATATTTTATAATCAATAATTGAGATGACAAAGTTATTAATAATATTATTTGTAATATTAACGATGTCTAGAAGTTACATCGATGAGAGGTTTGGTCACCTAATTGCAAGGCTACAATAGATAGGAGAAATTCTTATTGGAAAGCCCCTTTCTTTCTGGGAATGACACAGTAATTAATATTGTGAATTATAATAATGATGATAAATTTTGTTTTATTAGTATTTTTAATGTAATAAAAGCAGAAAAACTTTTATATAAAAGCAGAATACTTTTATAAAGTTATACATTTTATTAGACTATAAATAGAATATATTATATTCTATTATGCATAGTGTTTTGCATAGTAAAATCTTTTTTATATAAAATATAATACTTTTATAAAGTTATTTGTTTTATTAGACTATAAATAGAATATATTATATTTTATTATGCATAGTGTGAGTGTTGTATAATTACTGATAGTGTTTGCATAGTAAAAACTTTTTATATAAAATAGAATACTTTTTATAAAAGTTTTGTTTTATTTGATTATAAATAGAATATATAATATTTTATTGCATAGTGCAACATAGTATCCTTTCCATTCTTCTATAAATAGGATGCTTAGTTAGAATTGAAAATCACACCGAAGTTTAGAGAATTCTCCTTCATAATCTTGAGCATATTTCTTTAGAGTTTAAGAAAGCTTTGAGCATAGAAATTAGTGCAAGTTTTCTTCAAGAATATCCTCACCCTACCGGTTGGAATATACTCTTAACTTTTACGGTAAGGGATATTATTTGTTGTACTCGTAAGGGGTATTATTTCTTTTCGTCTTCATGAAGAGAACTTACATTATTCCATTCTTTATCATTATGTTGGAATAACTTTTGTCTACATCTGAAGTGCCGCATACATGGTGAAATTCTTACATTATTCCATTCTTTATTATTACGTTGGAACATCACATGCGTGCGTTTACGCGTGACTTGAATTACGTTCTTTATTATTACTGTTGGAACATCGTATATATCACGGATTACATAACTTTGGTTCCATTCTTTATTATTCTTTTGGAATAACTTTCATGCATGCGATCTATCGCATGCATGATGATTTCTTCTGTTATTCCATTATTTATTATTCTGTTAGAATAACATGTCTATGTGGATTATCACATGCATGGTGAATGATCATTTGTATTCATTCCTTATTAAATTGTGGAAATGATCATCATCTAAGTGGATTACCGCATGGCAGACGAAAATCCATTTGCAGTTTCATATATTCTCTTATACTCAGTTGGTTAAAGCTTTGACTTCTATACTCCATGAAATTAGTGGAATATCCTTGATATTTGCGCTTCATCCAGTATCTTTTTATGGAAATATTCTTCTGAGCATTCTTGAATTTTACTCCACAAAGCAGTATCATGTTGACAATTTAAACGTTATTGAGTTCAAGATAAATTAACTTATAAATCTTTAAAATTTATTCTTGAACTTGTTTTATTGAATTGTCATTGTGAGACCCAAGATTTTATCAATAAAGATTTAAATTTTGTCGAAATAATTTTTAATATTATGGTGTGAATTTGAGATAATATTATAGTTGTGTGTAGTATTTATAAATTTTTGTAAAAGTATGCAAGTGGTTATATTATATTCGATTGGTCTGGGAATATTACATTTAGCGGGGAATATTCTTACAATGGCTCAATCATTGGTGGACCTACAATGAAATTATTGTCGGATTGAGAAAGCGACAAAAATATTTTATTGAAATAATGGCGGAAGTTTTACTGGTTGATCTTTGTTGAACTACTCGGTAGTAAAAAAATACGATGAATACGTGTGGTTGCATAGTAGTATTGCGGTATTGATTATTGATGCTTATGTGAGAAGTCACTCGGTTTGATTCCATTATTGTCGATTAATAATATGAATTATTATAGCGATAATGACGTTTTGTTTTATTCAGTATTATTAACGTAATAAAATGAAACATCTTTTTATATAAAATAGAATACTTTATTAAAGTTATTCTATAAATAGAATATATTATATTTTATTATGCATAGTGTTGCATAGTGTTTTGCATAGTATTTTTGCATAGTGTTGCATAGTGTTTGCATAGTAAAATGTTTTTATATAAATAGAATATATGATATTTTATTTAAAAGATTTTGCTTTAAATATGGACAAAGTCCGATTAAAGTAAATCAATACGGATAGTTCATGGATTAATTACTATGCATTCTATTTTCCTATAAATAGAAGCTCATTCCTTTATTATTTTCTTACGAATTCTTTGAAACTCTCAGAAAGAGAAATTATAGAGAGAAACTATAGAGAGAAAATCTATAGAGAGAAAGAAGAAGAGTATTTTGGTACTTCACTACTTTGATATCCAAAGGTGTCTTTTACGGTAGGGAATATTATTTGTTGTACTTCGTAAGGGATATTATTCTTTTGTATTCATGAAGAGAACTTGATTATTCCATTCCTTATTATTATTGTTGGAATAACTTTTGTATCTGTGGAATCCCTATACTTGGTGATCTTCTTACATTATTCCATTCTTTATTATTACATTGGAATATCATGTCGTGTGTTTTACAGGACTGGTTTCCATTATTTATTATTCGCATTTATTATTACATTGGAATATCCTGTTTGTGTGTTTTACACGGACTGGTTCCATTGTTTATTATTCAACATTTATTATTACATTGGATCATCACAGCCGATTGTGAATTTCACGACTGGTTAGATTATTATTATTCTATTGGAATAACTTTGTCATGCAAAGTACCGTATGCATGGTGATTTCTTTTGTTATTCCATTCTTTATTATACCCGGTTAGTTAAAACTTTGACTTTATACTCCATGAAATTAGTAGAATATCCTTGATATTTGCGTTTCATCCGATATCTTTTCATGGAAATATTCTTACGATCATTCTTGAATTTTACTCTACAAAAGCAGTATCTTGTTGACAATTTGGGCGTTACTTAATTTCACGGATAAAATAATTCTTGAACTTGTTTTATTGAATTATTATGTCATTGTCATCATCCTCATGATATATTATGTTATCTTTGGCTTACGTGCATAGATGAACTTAGTATGATTATGACCGAGGATCATTCGGTATAATCATGGCTTGTTATAAATGATGTGATAAAAGTCCTCGATGGCTTTGTAATGCGATGATGGATAGTTTTTGGTATGATTATGACCGGGGTGATTCGGTATAGTCATGACCATTGATAATTTGATGAAAATCCTTGTAGTAGTGCAGGGATGATTAGATGTGGTGGTTTATTTATTAAAAGTGAGTCTCGTGATAAAAATTGATGAAAACCTTTTAAAACCTAAAAGATAGTAGATTTTATTCTCTACTTGACTCTTTTAATGGATTGCATATTCGGCTGCAGATTAAATTGGTTGTCTATTGTATTTTATCGGTTTAACCTTTGTTGAAGGCTAATGATAATTTATTACGCATTATCTTAGTCATAATATTTCTTCTTTGGGCTAGTTGAGCTCACCCTTTCTTTCTTTTTTCTCTTGTGAAATGAGAACATATTTGGAGACGAGTCGGGGAGCGGAGTAATGGTCGGAGGATAGCATTAGTAGTCCTCACTATTACGTGAAATAGTGTGATAATAGTTGTAATGAGGACTCCTTTTGAGTTTGTATAATATCTAATAGACAATATTTGTATTCAAACTCACGATTTATGTCGATTATTACCTACGATAATTATATTAGTAAGTTGTATTTGAATTTATGTACTATGTAAGTGGCGACCCAAGATGGGTGGCGTATACCTAATTTGGGAGGCGTCGTTGCGGTTGGTATCGAGCTTAGGGATATGATCCTTGGCTAAGATGTGAGACTAGAACTAGGAGGGAGAGATAGGGAATTCCTTCACTAGTATGACCTACCTAAGTTTATTTGGTATTTGATTGGTCGATCAAAGTATAGTGATAATATGTTGCGTGTCAATTAACCCTTATTTTGTGGCGGTGTTTGAAAATGGCATCCGAGAATGTTGAGAATAGCAATGGAGCCTGAGAGACTATTGATTCTCCACGAGATCGATAATCGGGACAATGTCTGACAGGATGGCGATAATCCTCCTGTAAACAACAACACCGATCGATCGACGAGCAACCGACATGCGTTTAAGAGGTTTTAGAATTCATGCAACATCGGTAAAGCGACTTACTGTCCAAAGCGTAGGTGGAAACACGGAAAACTCTCGGGCGGTCACCGCTAAACAATTCAAGGAGCTGGGACCACGGAGTTTAAGGGAAGCCAAAACCACTTTAAGCGGAAGCATGGATAAGCAGATTACCAAGATATTTGATATCTTGGGATGCTCCGAGGAGCAAAAGGTTCCCTTGCCGCCTTTATGTTGCTTGCGGAGGCGATTCTTTGGTGGGAATCGGTAAAGCGTACTCAACTTCTTTGTCTTGAAGATATCTTGGGAGAAGTTCGGGAGGCTGTTCAACGACAAATACTTTCCGAAAGTATTCACCACATGAAGGAGGTGGAGTTTATCAAGTTGGAACAAAACAATATGGCCAGGTAATACATGATCGAGGCAAAATTTGCGGAGTTATCACGCGGTTTCGTCCCACTTGGTGGATAATGAAGAGAGAATGGCGCGAATGTTTTTAAGAGGTTTGAAGCGGGAGATCGTCGACATCTTATTTCTCATAAAGCGTGTTTGTATTCGGATGTTGTAAATAGGGCTCGATTAGTGGAAGTAGCGATAACGAGTCAATATAACTAAAAGAAAGCGGTAGGCAAAATTATAATACCGGTGAGAGTAGTCATCGAAGCGGTGACAACAAGCGTGGAGGGAATCAACGGGCGGATATGGTAACCACGCCGGTGGTAATCGGGGCCAAAATAATAAGAATGGACATTTCAAGAAAAGGAGATTCAACGATGATGGAAAGGCGTCGGCACCAAAGACCGTTGTTAAGGAAGGAGAAAGACCACCTATCATATGCTTCAAATGCGGAGGAGAGGGACACATCGATCGAGGCTGCGCCATGTCATCAAAAAGCATGTTATAATTGTGGAAGAGAAGGTCACTTAGCTCGATTTTGTCGTTTACCGAAGACAAATTCAACTAGGATGGAGGCACCAAAGGCTGTCCCAGACAAACCAAAGTCGGTAGTTTAAGAGAGAGCTTTTTTTTTCTCGTGACGAGGAACCTGAATAAAATTATCACGGGTAAGTTAATCATAAGCTCTTGCGAAGTCTATACCGTGTTAGATACCAGTTCTACCCACTCTTTTATTTCACCTAGTTGTGTTCAACGTTTAAATTTGACTCCGAAGAAATTAAACTTTGACTTATTGGTTGAAACTTCATTAGTAGGAGCCTTCGTTACCGCTACTATTTTTAAATCTTGTTTGATTCAAATAAACACTTTCATGTTACCTGTCGATCTTATCTTTTTGAAAATACTTGCCTTTGATGAGATTTTAGGAGTCGATTGGTTAACTACTCATCATGCTTTTCGTAAGGTTGTTAGCTTTCATATTCTAACCAACTGTTATCTGAATTCAAAGTAACCAAACCCTAAAGTTAATCACTTTGTTATATCAAGCCATAAGTAAAGAGCCCGATCCTTTCGTTGTTGACTTCCTTGTGTGGAATGCAAAAGCCGGACTTTACTATAAGCGCGACGTCGTGATGAAGATGACAAGTTGATAGGTATCATTGTGAGGTCTTTATCTGGGTTAAGGGATAGAAGTCACAGTTGGTATTAATGTGACATACTATCCAAGTCTTGGACGAGAGTAATGATTTTGAATGATATTTCTATCATTAATAAATTTCTTGGCGTATTCTTGAAGACTTCCTAGCCTACCCTAGAACGTGAAATCGAATTTGGTATTGACCCCAGTACAAAAACCCATTTCTTAAACCCTCAAATATTTCTTCAACTAAAATGAACAGTTTATGTGGTTTATGATGAAAGTCGTAATAAAAGCATTGGACTAATGAAAATCATGGGTATTCGTGGTATTAGTAAGTGTTATGATGAGTTATGTTGGTTAGTATGTGAAAACATGAAAGTTTCTTAGAAATCACAAAGAGTTGAAAATCGATTTTGGTGAAAAAGCGTAACATGAAATTCAATTGACCATATCTCCTATTATATTTTGAATTTTTGAGTGTGGTCAAGTCCTAGAGTTAGATCTATGAGTTACCTAACTAATCCAAGTGGAATTACTGGAAAAGGTGTTGTAGATTTTTGTGTGGACTGATTTTAGCAAAGGGTGCAAAGCTGCAAAAACCGAAAAAAAGCTGCTGCCATGATTTTAGAGGGCTGTTTCGGCCACTTAAATTATGAGAAAAATTCTGGCCTTTTGGGACATGAAATTATATGGTATAAAGTACCTCCTGTCCAAAAATGAGCTCATTCGACTTAAAATGAGCAAGTTATGACTATTTCAATATTTAGGTTTTTTCGAAAAAACGCTATAACTTAGGAGTTCTATAACTCCGATGACCATGAAATTTAAACTGGAAGCTCACGTTAACATGTGTAAGATCCTGCCAAGATTTGGGAATTTCTGGAGTTAAACTTGAGGTAGCTAATTTCTTAAGGAATTAATTAGAAATTGATTTTTGAAAAATAGTAAATGAATTTTAAAATTTTGAGAAAAATATATTTTCATTATGGGACTATATTATGCTAAATCCCAGAAAAAAAATATTTTTGGGACTGATTTGGTATTTTTCATGAAAATAGTTTAATTAACTGAACATATGAGTTAAATATGTTATGTGAAAGTAAAAAGTTGAAAATAGGATTTTATGGCTAGAGAATCCTATATAGAGTATATGCATATTTTTTTTTTGATGAGGATTTGATAATTGGTGATGATATCTTATGAGTATGGCATTTTTGAATGATTAAATGCATTATATGGTAAAAGCGTAAACAATTGAAATAAATTGTTTATAAATTTAAGAAGTGATTAAAATATTGTTATAATATTAAGGATATTAGATTATGAGATTATTAAGTGATTGATAACATGGGGATATTCTTGAATCTGGATAAATTATATTATAAATGTTTAATATTTATCCTTTATCTCATTTGATTGATTCTTTATATCATTATCCTCATGCTTATATTATGTTGAAAGTCATACATGGGCTGTAGTGCATAGATGGACTTGGTATGATTATGACCGAGGATTGTTCGGTATAATCATAATTGTAAATGAATACGATTATCTTTGGTAGTAGTGCATGGATAATTTGTGGTCGTGATCTTAATGAATACACGATTATCTTTGGTCGTAGTGCATGGATAATTTGTGGTCGTGATACTAATGAATACACGATTATCTTTGGTAGTAGTGCATGGATAATTTGTGGTCGTGATACTAATGAATACACGATTATCTTTGGTAGTAGTGCATGGATAATTTGTGGTCGTGATACTAATGAATACACGATTATCTTTGGTAGTAGTGCATGGATAATTTGTGGTCGTGATACTAATGAATACACGATTATCTTTGGTAGTAGTGCATGGATAATTTGTGGTCGTGATACTAATGAATACACGATTATCTTTGGTAGTAGTGCATGGATAATTTGTGGTCGTGATATTAATGAATACACGATTATCTTTGGTAGTAAGTAAATGGATAATTCGTGGTGCGTGATCTTAATGAGTATCCTTGGCACGTAGTGCGTAGTCTTGGGGATGATTCGATGATATGGATTAATTATTGAGGTGAGTCTCAAAGAATGAAATATTAATTCATGGATGTGGTAAAAGTCATCTTTGGTAGTAGTGCATTGATAGACTTGGTATGATTATGACCACGGATTATTCGGTATAATCATGGATCAGTAATTGAAAACACGAATATCCTTGGCCGTGAGTGCATGGATAATTCGTGGTTGTGATACTATTAAAAAAAGCGTCTCAAAACATTATTGGTTTTCTGATTTGTATATCTTTTGCTTTGTAGTGCAAAGATGAATTGTTAATGAATATCTTTGGCGGATTGAAAGATGAATTTAATGTTTTCAACGATAAAGGTATTCAAGGTATCCTCGCCTCTTTATCATACAGTCGTATTACCCTAATTTCGAGGGCGAAATTCCATAAGGAGGGAGATTGTGAGACCCCAGATTTTATCAATAAAGATTTAAATTTTGTGAAATAATTTTTAATATTATGGTGTGAATTTGAGATAATATTATAGTTGTGGGTAGTATTTATAAATTTTGCAAAGTATGCAAGTGGTTATATTATATTCGATTGGTGGGGAATATTCGGTTTAGCGGGGAATATTCGTACAACTACTCAATCATTGGTGGACCCCTAGCGTAAATTATTGTCGGATTGAGAAAACGACAAAAATATTTTATTGAAATAACGGCGGAAGTTTTCTGGTTGATATTGTTGAACTACTCGGTAGTAAAAATACGAGAATCGTGTGGTTGCATAGTAGCTGCGGTATTGATTATTGATGCTTATGTGAGAAGTCACTCGGTTTGATTCCATTATTGTCGATTAATAATATGAATTATTATAGCGATAATGACGTTTTGTTTTATTCAGTATTATTAACGTAATAAAAGCGAAACATCTTTTATATAAAAGCAGAATACTTTATTAAAGTTATTCTATAAATAGAATATATTATATTTTATTATGCGCATAGTGTTGCATAGTGTTTTGCGCATAGTATTTTGCATAGTGTTGCATAATGTTTGCATAGTAAAATGTTTTTATATAAATAGAATATATGATATTTTATTTAAAAGATTTTGCTTTAAATATGGACCGTCAGATTAAAGTAAATCAATCTGGACCGTTCATGGATTAATTACTATGCATTCTATTTTCCTATAAATAGAAGCTCATTCCTTTATTATTTTCTTACGAATTCACTGAAACTCTAGAGAGAGAAATTATAGAGAGAAACTATAGAGAGAAAATCTATAGAGAGAAAGAAGAAGAGTATTCTGGTACTTCACTACTTTGATATCCAGTGTCTTTTACGGTAGGAAATATTATTTGTTGTACTCGTAAGGGATATTATTCTTTTGTATTCATGAAGAGAACGTTATTCCATTCCTTATTATTACATTGGAATAACTCATATCGCTGAATCCCCTATACTTGGTGATCTTCTTACATGTTATTCCATTCTTTATTATTACATTGGAATATCCTGTGGAATTCGTGTGTGTGTTTTACACAGGACTTGGTTCCATTGTTTATTATTCGCATTTATTATTACATTGGAATATCCTGTTTGTGTGTTTTACAGGACTGGTTCCATTGTTTATTATTCAAAGACATTTATTATTCTGTTGGATCATCACATGATTGTGAATTTCAACGACTCGGTTCCGTTATTATTATTCTATTGGAATAACTTTATCATCACAATAAGTACCGTATGCATGGTGATTTCTTTTGTTATTCCATTCTTTATTATACCCGGTTGGTTAAAACTTTGACTTCTATACTCCATGAAATTAGTATAATATCCTTGATATTTGCGTTTCATCCGATATCTTTTCATGGAAATATTCTTACGATCATTCTTGAATTTTACTCTACAAAACAAAGTATCTTGTTGACAATTTGGACGTTACTAATTTCGGATAAAATAATTCTTGAACTTGTTTTATTGAATTATTATGTCATTGTCATCATCCTCATGATATATTATGTTATCTTTGGCTTTACGTGCATAGATGAACTTAGTATGATTATGACCGAGGATCATTCGGTATAATCATGGCTTGTTATAAATGATGTGATAAAAGTCCTCGGTGGCTGTAATGCGGTGATGGATAGTTTTTGGTATGATTATGACCGGGGTGATTCGGTATAGTCATGACCATTGATAATTTGATGAAAATCCTTGGCCGTAGTATAGGGATGATTAGATGTGGTGGTTTATTTATTAAAAGTGAGTCTCGTGATAAAAATTGATGAAAACCTTTTAAAACCTAAAAGATAGTAGATTTTATTCTCTACTTGACTCTTTTAATGGATTGCATATTCATTGCAGATTAAATTGGTTGTCTATTGTATTTTATCGGTTTAACACTTTATTGAAGGCTAATGATAATTTATTCGCATTATCTTAGTCATAATATTTCTTCTTTGGGCTAGTTGAGCTCACCCTTTTTCTTTCTTTCGCTTTCTCTGTGAAATGAGAACATAAATTTGGAGACGAGTCGGGGAGCGGAGTAATGGTCGAGAGGATAGCATTAGTAGTCCTCACTATTACGTGAAATAGTGTGATAATAGTTGTAATGAGGACTCCTTTTGAGTTTGTATAATATCTAATAGACAATATTTGTATTCAAACTCACGGTTTATGTCGTATTATTACACGGCAGTTATATTAGTAAGTTGTATTTGAATTTATGTACCATGTAAGTGGCGACCCAAGATGGGTGGCGTATACCTAATTTTGGGGCGCCCATACCATCATCCTCATGTTTATAATATGTTGAAAGTCACTTTTGTGTATTCGTAGTGCATAGATGGACTTGGTATGATTATGACCGAGGAATTATTCGATATAATCATGACCGTAATGTTACAAATGATGTGGTAAAAAATTCTCATTGGGCGTAGTGCATTGATGGGCCGATTATTGGCATGATCGCGACCATTGATGAATACACGAATATCCTTGGCCCGTAGTGCATGGATAATTTGTGGTCGTGATACTAATGAATATCCTTGGCCGTAAAGTGGTGGATGATGTGGATTATTTATTGTCGAGTCTCGTGATAAAAGTAATGAAAACCTTTTAAATCATAGAAGATAGTAGATTTTATTCTCTACTGACTCTTCTAATGGATCGCTTGTTCATTGTAGTTAAACTTGATGTTTGTTATATTTTATCGGTTTATCCTTTGTTGAAGGCTAACGATAAATTATTCGCATTATCTTAGTCATAATATTTCTTCTTTGGGCTAGTTGAGCTCACCCTTTCTTTCACCTTTATTCTCTTGAGAAATGAGAGCGTAGCCGGGACTAATGGGAAGGGAGCGGAGTGGCCGGTCAGATGATAAGCATTAGTAGTCCTCACTATTCATTAAATAGTGTGACAATAAATGTAATTAGGACTACATTGAGTGTGGATATTATCTAGATGACAATATTCTTATTAAAACTCTCGATTATGTCTTGTAAGTATTCTACGCATAGTTGTATTATTAAGTTGTATTTAAATTTTGTACCATGTATTTAATGACTCAAAATAAGTGATGTATACCTATTTTGGGGGCGTCACACGAACAACAATACAACATGTGTAAGCTTGTTCGGGTTGGGGAGATTAGTCTGTCGCCTATAAAAAAAAAGAAAAAATAAAATAAAATTGAATGACTATTTTAGTCATGGTCATTTGCAAAACATAAAATAAAAAGGATATTTTTTTTAAAGTATAAACAAGGTGTATGTAGGGGTGTTCATCGGTAAAAAATCAGACCGGACCGGCCCGAATCATACCGAATATCGATAGTAGCCAATTTCATGTACCGGTATACCGAATCGGCGGTACCAGTTTTTATCGAAAATTAATATAATTATTATTTTTATTATTATAATCATTATTTTATTATTATTATTATTAATAAAAATAAAAAATTAGAAAACCTCGGATATATCTGGAATTAGGTTGATAAAAATCAAACCATAAAAGCGTCGAGATTAAACCCAGGGTATATCTGGAATTTTTTTGTACCAAAATAGGATCCGTTTTTTTATATTGAACCAAATCCAGAAAAACCGGAAAATCGATAAATTTAAACACCCCTAGGTGTATGGCCCGGTCACTAGTGTATACAACTATATACATAATACATCACTTTTTTAATATTATTGGAATAAGTCTAGGAAGACATTTTTATTAGACATGAATATTGGACATTTTCAGTTTTTTTTTCTTGCAACTCCCAAAAAAATGTATAGTATTTATTTCAACAATTTTTTTTATAAAATATAGTGTTTTAGGTGTAATTTGGATACATATACAAAAACAGGGCTATACAGTCTGTATAACCCTATTTTTATATATGTATCTAAATTACACCTAAAACACTATATTTTATAAAATTTTCTATTAGAATAAATACTATACATTTTTTGAGTCACAAGGAAAAAAAAAACAAAAAAAACTGCACCCGTCAAATAAACCGGTCCAACAAACCTGTCTGTGTAGCATTACTCATAGACTAAAAGATAATTTGTACCCCAAACTTTACACCATTGTTGACTTTTGCACTTCAAAATAGAAAAAGGTGTAAATACACTCCAAACTTTATTATCGTGTAAAGCGCTAATTTTCTTCACTTCACCCGGTAAAAAGTGGCCAAAATTAAAATTTTATCAGAACACAAGTTTGGGGTGAAAATTGTCTTTTAGTCTTAAAATTGACAAAAATAATTAATTTTAAAATAATAAGCCGAAGAAAATGTCGCGTTTTATTAACTATTTTTTTTTTGGTATATAATGCCCAGTGTAAAAGTTCTTTATTTATTATTGATCACTGTCAGTTTTTTTTTGGTATATAAAGCTGTAAGTTCTTTGTTAACATCATGTCAGCTGTATCGCGATATCTCCGTTCGCTCTTTGCTGCGAACTGGTAAGTTCGAGCCGAAGAGAGAGAAGATGAACTTCCGGGCTAATTTGTAAACAGTTTTACCGATCTACTGTCTTTTTTATGGCCCTAATTTTTAAAATAAGAATTAGAAATTGAAAATTTAGTCCTTTTCTTTTTTTCCCAAATCTGCCGAAAATCCTCTCCTCCCAATATTTCTCCGTGTTCAATTGCCTGGTAATTGTTCCGAATCTCACAATAATTTGAGGAAAATAGGTATTGGTGCCATTGAATTGTTTATTTCTTGAAGAAAATTAGTACTTTCAGAAATGAATTGAGGAATTAAGGAGTAATTAACACCTGAAAAAGGGAAAAAATGGCGGAGATGGGGCAAGAAACGGTGGAATTCTCAACCCTGGTGAGTCGAGCGGCGGAGGAATCCTTCTTTTCGTTGAAGGAATTGGTGGAGAAATCCAAATCAACGGAACTTTCAGATTCTGAGAAGAAGATTAATATCCTCAAATATCTTGTCAAGACTCAGCAGCGAATGCTCCGCCTCAATGTTCTTGCCAAATGGTGTCAACAGGTCACTCATCTCTCTCTGAATAATAGTTGAGAAGTTCTATTATGGTTTGTATTTTTGGAATTGTATGAAATTAACAAGGGAGTAAAAAGGTGGGAAAGAAGATAATTCGGATTAAAAAGTGAGATTTTTTTAAAATTGGAGGACTATAGGGCAAGAAGAAAGTTCACCAAAGAACATTTATATGTATATGTATTTTATTTCTAACAAGTCTAAGGAACATACAAGTAGATGAATTACTATATAACTGGTGATATATCCTTCATTTTCTTTCAGAACTACACTATAGTAATAGAATAGGTTACTGCTTATTTTTTTAATTAACATAATTTTATTGATGTTAGAGTTAAGAATGTTTGTTTTTCTGAGATTGATTGCTATAATTTTTGGTTATTCTGAATATAATATTTCTGAAGAAAGAAATAAAAGTATACGTACTAAATATTTGTTAGTGAACCTAGAGCTATTAGAAAGTTCAGTAGGCAGTAGAAGAGTTTTTTTGGACTCATTGTTCCCATGGCTTTATCTTCTCTTTTCTTAAATAGTTCTTCTATAAGAAAATAATAATTTTTGGATTCATTGGAGGATGTTCTTCTTTGTCCTTTTTTGAATCTTCTTTCTCAGTAATAATATATTCTTCTTTTATCAAAAGATAAAGTGGAATAGGGTATAATTATAGGAGATATGAGAGTTTATGGATTCTTACTCTAACATAAGAACCTAACCTAGGTTGTTCTCTTTCTTTCTTCTTTCCTACAATTATTTTTTTAGGGAACTGTTATTTCCACATGTGAAATTTGATATTTCCACAAGGTCTTACTCACATGAAAGTGGGTCCCATATACTATTCATGTGAGGGGAGCCTTGTGGAACTATCTAATTCCCTTGTGAAAATATCAATTCCCTTTTTTAACTGTTACAACTCACAAGAGTCGTAGTATTTTGGTTATTGCGAAAACAAAGATAAAGAAAGGTAAGTAAAACTTTTAAAAGTTAATCCCAAAAAATCAATTCAATGATAGCTGGATTGAGTTCCATTTAAAATTTTTCCTAAACAACTTAAACAAAACGTATTTCCTAAACAAAAGAATGTTTGAAGAACTTGTGTATAAAAAAGAGTGTTTGAAGTACGTATTTTTGAAATATTCAAAATTCTTAAAATATATTAAAATTGTAATATGTTGCAACGACAAAAAGATTAATGGTAGAAACCAAAGTAAAAATTATTTCAAACTAATAACAAACATCAAATTTCAGGAAGAGGGCCAATTGTAGCAATAGGCAATAACTAGTGGACATCAAATAGAATACACATATCTTAGCCGTTCTTCAATACATGCAATGAAAGCCAAGCCGCTTTGAGAACCCCACACCCGAATCTGATTAGATCTATCATCAATAGTTAGCACAATGGAAGATAAATATCCCAACCAAGAAAAAAATCTCCATAATGGAGAAAACAGGTCTCACAAGAGAAGAAAATGAAATTCTCTATCAATCAATCATCTCATTGAAAAAATAATATCCTACACAAAGGGGAAAGCAAACTCACTTATAACGAGAGAAGAAAATACTAGTAAAAGAAAGAGAAATCTAAAGAGAAATCTAGGGGAGGGTCTCTCTAAAAAGAAAGAAAGCCCTCCCCAAATCAAAAATGGAGGCTAGTTTTTTTGTTTTTGATTAGGGAGAGAGGGAAGAGAAAAAAAAATTAAGTTTTAGTTTATAAGAAAATGTTTGAAGGGTCTAGTGTGATAGGCTCTGAGTTATAGAATGAAATAAGCCTTGTTGGCTACTTTCGGTTATGTTGATATTCACCGATCAGGGGTTATGTTGATATTCACCGATCAGGGGAGGTGGAATAATTAACACCTCTCAATAGGGTGTGTAACAACCAGTCCATGTCAAAATTATCTCCCAACTTCACAAAGTGTATCAAAATTATAATAATCCAAGTCTATTTTTCAGTTGGTTCTGAAATATACTCCTAATAGGGAAAGATACGTTGAACCTTGACACTTGATCAATAAACAAACTAAGCTTGATTTTCAACACAACATGTAAAAGTAAACAACCAAATAAGATCCTCCCGATATTCCAGTCAAATCAAATCTAATAGATTTACCATAAATCCTACTTTCCTAAAAAAACTAATTAAATCCTACCACCTAAATTTACGAAATTAAAATTACATAGAAATATAAATTTAGATCTCTTGTGTTGCATCACATTATTTTGACAAACTGAAAGTGCTAAGCTGTGCTAAGATGAGGAAGTAATATCAATTGGTGAGTGAACCTTGTGTTTAAGAACGAGGGCGGATCTAGCTATGGGTAGGGGGAGCAAGTGCCCACCCTTGTTTTTTGAAATTGTTTAGAAGTATAGGGTTAATATGGTAAAATGGTGCTCCCCCAATCCCCTTTAAAAAAAATTGGGTTACTCATCAACAATTAGATATTTCTAATATTCTCTTTCAAATTCAAATTTCAAATTTTGTTTTCACGAGTCTATTTAACTTTTTCCAATTTTTAAGGTTAAGATTAAATATCATTAAAATTTTCTTTATTTTTTATTAGTTATTAATGAGTAGTTAATTGTTTAGTTTTGATTCTTATTTGTTTTTATTCATTCATACTAATTAATACATCTGTACATGCTCTCTCTTTAATTTTACCGTATATATTGAAGTTTTTAGCATGTGTGTCATTGATGTCGTATTTAAATCAATAAAGACATAAATTGTGAATATATAATTTTGTTTTAAGGACATACTAGTGGGTGTTTGATTTGTTCATATTATTAAATTTATTATTTGTCTTTTCTATTATGTTGTGAATTTGTATTTGATATTTTGAATCTGGATGAATAGATATATGGATAAATATTTTCCAAGATCTACTGCTACTAAATGTCATCGATTCAAATTTTCTTCTAATGAATCTACTCAAGAGAGTCAATTAGTAATATCTCAATCAAAGAAATAAAGTCTTGAAGAATGATTTTGAATAAACTTTTATGTGGTTTTAATTTAAATTTATATTTGATGAATTTTATTATTATTTTATTTAATTATAAGAGTGCCCATCCTTGCCGAAAAAAATCCAGCGTCAACTCCTGTCTAAGAATTTAACCCTTGTAAGTAAATGGCTTTGCTGTTCCCCTTTGGAGCTGAATTCTTGGCAAAGAGTGATTAAATGCATGTTTGGCCTTCATCAGTGTCTTTAGAACTCATGCTGCAGTAGTCTTTTGAGCCTCTAGGAGTTCATCGCTCAGGGCTTCAATTCCTTTTCTTTGATTAGTTAGAAGCTGGGGAATGGGTATCTTATATGGTTTTAGGGGACTTGGTTGGGGATGTTTTGTTTCATTCTTCCTTCCCTTAATTTCCCCCCATGGATGTCTCCTTTTATAATGTTCTGTTTGGAGCTTTATTGTTCGGATGAGGAGTTGTTTTTGGAACTTCAATTTTGCAACCTTAATGATACAGTTGGAGGATGCTTCTTCTCTTGTTTCCCTTTACTTTTCATGTTGTCATAATTTTACGAGGGTATGGTCTTTGGAACCCACGGGAATTTTTTGCCCCTGCCCTATGTTCTCTTTCTCATTGTCGTCAGCCTTTCATTCAGTTTCTGCTTTCCACTTGAATTTGAAAAGTTTAAATTTGTTTAAAGTAAAGGGTTTTGTTTTGACTGGTGTTCTGGAAGCGTAGACCTAAAAAGTCCTTATCTTAAGATATTTGTTCTAAGGGAGAAAATCTGAGTCCTTATCTTAAGATGTCAATTTATTGAGTAGTTCCTTGTTTTGTTTGTTCCTTCTGTTTAGTGAGGCCTGGCTGAGCCATTCTTCGCTTGACAATTTCCAGCAGATCAGATTTATGAAATTTGATTGCAGCAAGATGGGAAAATGTTGTGACAGTGTGTGGTGTTTGCTATTCGTTGGGGGATATGGACAGTGACCGTTATAGAGAAACTTAAGGATTTTCACTAATACCTATTTCTCTACTATATTGCTTTGGGATAGGAATTATGATATCTTTCTTTTTGCTTCACTGTGGGTTTTGATGATGGGAGATTAAGGTAGCTATTTCTAGAGATTGGGGGCAATTTTTTGTTAAGGACTTGTATTTTCTTTCTCCTGTTCCTTTTGGTGGTCTCTGGTATCTCTTTCTTCTTTCTAATTAAATTGTTCTATTATCTGTTGCTTGCAAGAGATGATTTTTTATCTTTTTATTTAAATTATAAAGCAAATATAATTGGTGAGTACTAATAGTTACTTAAAGATTAAAAAGATTGAAGGAACAAATAGTAAATGACATCATACTGATGGCATATGGTACACATGAGATGTATGCAAAGGGGTGGATTTTAACTTACATGTTATATATCCTGCACGTTTCCTTTCTTTCTTCCTTTTTGGCTGAATTTTTTTTATTTCTGTTTCTATATTTATTGTCAGCTGGTGATTTATAGGAATTCTAATGATGGTCAAATAATCTTCCTCACTGAATCATCAGTGTCTCTTTGTTATTCGTTAATCTATTAGTTGTAAGTTATCATCATATCTTTTGCTAACATTGTCAGATTGCATGCCTTCTTTTACCCTAGGAAAATGGTATTCTTTGGTGTGGCTGCTGTTAATTGTGCTAATTTATCCAGAATTCCAAATTACTATTTTTTCTAGCTTCATAGTTTCTCAAAATTTCTGTTACTTGATTTTCAGGTTCCACTGATACAATATTGTCAGCAACTTACATCAACTCTATCAAGCCATGATACATGTTTTACCCAAGCAGCAGATTCCTTGTTTTTCATGCACGAGGGGCTACAACAAGCTCGAGCTCCGATATATGATGTTCCAGCTGCTATTGAAATCCTCCTTACAGGGAGTTATCAGCGTTTACCAAAATGTGTGGAAGATGTGGGAATTCAGAGTACATTAACTGTGGATAAGCAGAAGCCGGCCTTAAAAAAGTTAGACACACTTGTTAGGTCAAAATTACTCGAAGTTTCACTTCCAAAAGAAATATCTGAAGTCAAAGTTTCTGATGGTACTGCATTGCTTCTTGTGGATGGAGAATTCAAGGTTCTTGTGACGCTTGGATATCGGGGACACCTGTCAATGTGGAGAATATTACATATGGAGCTGCTTGTTGGTGAAAGAAGTGGGCCTGTGAAGCTGGAAGAAGTGCGACGGCATGTTCTTGGAGATGATTTGGAGCGTAGAATGGCTGCTGCAGATAATCCCTTTGTTACATTATATTCTGTTCTCCATGAGCTTTGTGTTGTTCTCGTTATGGACACTGTCATAAGACAAGTACATGCCCTACGGCAAGGCAGATGGAAGGATGCAATTCGGTTTGAGTTGATATCTGATGGTAACTTGGGACAAGGTAGGAATGCTGTTTCATCACAAATGAATCAAGATGGAGAAACTGATTCGACAGTTCAACGAACTCCCGGATTAAAAATTCTTTACTGGTTAGATTTTGATAAAAACTTGGGTACATCTGATGTAGGTTCATGCCCTTTTATAAAAATTGAACCAGGGACAGATCTTCAGATAAAGTGCCTTCATAGCTCATTTGTTGTTGATCCTCTGACTGATAAGGAGGCAGAACTTTCCCTCGACCAGAGTTGCATTGATGTTGAGAAGTTACTGCTAAGAGCTATATGTTGTAATAGGTATACACGTCTACTTGAGATATATAAAGAGCTTGGGAAAAATGGTTATATATGCCGAGCTGCAGGTGATGTTCTTCTTCATTGTCATGAGGATGGACATGATACTGGCTACAAAAAGGTAGGTGAAAATGATCCCTTTTCCCTGGGTACTATATATATGTATCACTTTGAGATGTTTCTCTATCTTTTATTCTTATTTGATGTGCATGTGTATTTGTAGTACATAAACTGTGAGGGAGCCCCATAAACTGTACTTATGGAGAGAGTGAGAGAATATGTGTGAGAGAGTTGGTTAATGTTGAAGATGGAGAATTGGAGAGAGAGAGGTTTTGCGGGTATAAATGTTTCTTTCATCACTCTACTTTAGGTTAACCTACAATCAACTAACTCAACTTTTTTTCCTTACAGTCAACTAACTATACTTTACTTTTCTTACAAACCGTTAGAAAAACTGTTCAAGTCTTTTGACTTTAAGCGGAAATAACTATAATTTACTTTTCTTACAAACCGTTTGAAAAACCGTTAGTCCTTTGAATGTGGATCTAGAGGAAAAATTTATGAAGAAAATGAATAAATAATTTTAAAGTATAATATAAATTAGAAAAGTTAGCCAAAAAAAAATAAGAAAATAAATGAAAAATATATTTAATTATTTTTGTAATTAATATCAAATGAATTTTTATCTAATTATTGACAAATATAATTAAGGAAAGTATAAAACATAAAAACTAAAAATATGTTAATTAAAATTAAGGGGAATATGAAAGAAATTTTTTAAAAAGTAAAATAAAATAAAAAAAATTTAAGAAAAAACATGGAAAAAATAATTTGTTTTTTACTTAGTTTTGTAATTAATAGAAAATGATTTTTTAGGAAAGGCTAAAATATTATTTCAAAATGAATTTTTTTCATTTATTAAATGTCCAAGGGTAAAATGGTCAAACCATATCATAACCTTATAACACTTTTCTCTCTCTCATTTCATCAAGCAATGACCAATCAAATGCAAAATGAGATCAAAACCAAAAATCAAATGCAAACATATACCCAAATGAACGATAAGTTTGTTGAATTGAAGATTGAAGAAATTATTAAAAATATGTTCAAATAAATTAATTTGCCTCCACCAATATTTACCATAGCACCACCACCGTCCTGTCACCATTTTTATTACTCAGCATTCTCTTTCCTCTCCATAGTAGAGACCCATCACCATTACTCCTACCCACCATTATCAACAACAAAAAGAAAACATCACACCAAAACACATACCCATCTAACAAATACATCCACATAACACATCATCACTGTTGATAAACATATGATCAATAGAACTCAATAATCACTGTCGATAAAATCGTCATCACTGTGAAAAGTAAACGAGGATACAAAAGATCTACTTGAGATTGTCGCTCCCCGTCATCAAACAACTCAGATTTGAGCTGTCCAAACGACTACTGCCGTCGGCACTTTACATATCTGAATAAGATTTCAAAAGTAAACCCATTTAGAGGAAAAAGAAGATATTTTTTTCTTCTCTCACCATGTGTATGTGTGCGTATGCATGTTTATAGCAGACTGAAATTTTTGATGCTTTGCTTCTATTGTTGTTTAGCCTATAATGGAAATGGTGCAACTTTGTTATTTGGACAGAGATGGTGCCTGAGTTGAAGAATGGGTGAATATAGAACCCAAGGAAATAACTTTATTGAGTTAATTTTAATTTTAGATAAATGTGGTTTGACATATTTACCCTCAAATGATTAATAATTGTGAAAAAAATATTTGAAATAATATTTTTTAATTGCACATAAGCATGTTTAGGCCTAGTCATCAATTTATATTGAAAAAATTAAGCCACACAAGTGCCACGTCGAAGTTCCGTTAAACATTTAACAGTCAAGACAAAATTTGTTTGTAAATTAAAGTTTAGTTAGTTAAATATAAGAAAAAAAAGTATAGTTAGACATTTGTAAGTTGTTGACCTAAAGTACAGTAAGGTAAAAAGCATTTAACCCATGTTTTGTGTATGTGCGACTATGCATGTAATTGTTTGTGTGTGGGTGTGCACGAACGAGATAGAGTGGGAGAGACATAGGGTGAGAGTTGCATACTGTCTAAAATGGTAGATGCTTCTCTCTATCTCCCCTTCTCAGATTCTCCATTATTCAAAACATGAAATTAGGGTAAATTTGAACCCTTTCGGTTTCTTATACAGGCAGTAAAATTGTGGAGAAAACTTGCCCCTTGCTTTGAAATAGAATACCAAGTAATCCATCATAAGAGGCACCTGACCTCGTCAAATCCAATTCTCCTTAGCTCACTTGAGGTGTTTTTTGCCCCCCTCGTGTTGCCTTATCGCTTTTTTCAGAGGCCCTGGAATGTATTTGACTACACTGTTAAGCTCCTAAATAAGTCCATGGAAGCGATGAACATGATGTTAAACTCCTAAATAGGTCTATCATCTATGGAAGAGGCGTGTCTAAATTATAGCCTTTCCTGAATTGGAGCTGGCGAATGCCATTTTTTTTTGGGTACCTACTATTATTAATTTCTTATCATGTCATGGGATATTACATCTGTAGTCAAAAACCCTTAATAGTAAGGTTGCTTTTGACTGCAGTATCCATTTGTTATTATATTGACTGATGGCTATTTGCCTTTAGATTTTGCTTTATTTATTATTTAAACTTCATTCTTCAGACTCCGATATCCACAGGTTTTTAATTGATTAAATTGTGTTATAGATATATGCATAGAATGGTCATTCATGTCAAAACATACAAAACCTCTCGGATTGGCCAGCCAAGTTAGTTTCTAATGATGTGTGTATCTATTGCTCTTAAGGTGGCATATTTTTTATTATTAATTAGACTTTTGAGTTGAATTTAATATTATACAATACAATATTCATATCCAATGCCCATACCTTTCTTCACTCATTTTCAATCATTTAGAACTCTCTGTTGCTCAAAGATGATAATCTTGTTTAGTGATGCTATTGCTAAGTTATGTTTTGTCCTTGTAAATAACTTTAAGACTTGTCTATTTCAAAGAGTTTTATGTGCTGGTCTTTTGGGGTTTGTTGCCTTTACTTATTAACCACAATATAATGATGTCTTCTCATGCTTAACTTTATTTCTCTCTACAGAAAGATAATAAATCCAATGCTGAAGGGCAAGAGGTTCTACGTGTGCGCGCCTATGGTTCATCATATTTTACTCTTGGAATAAATATAAGGTTTTCCTTCATCTTTGCTACTAAATTCTGTTTTATTTATATAATATTTGTTACGTTTGTATATTTTGATACAGAAGTTAACTAGTGTAGGTAGATGTCATAAGATGATAAAACTGAATGGTAATGTTTATCATCATGTTGTCAAGATTATCTCTCTATCTCATTTATAAAATCATGCAAATGTTTCTTTCAGTCACTTTTTATCTGTGAAGAAAGGAAGTATAAGAGAAGAGGACAAGATGTCCTTCAAGTGAAAAGAAAGAAAGAGTGGAAATAATTCAATATCCTCAACAAAGAGCAACCCTCAAGTTTTTATGAATATAACTATTAGAAATATGCACCTATAAAAGTGTGCAGAAAGATGCATTCATGTTTCTTTTTCCCATTCCAATCTGAAACTGCAAATTCAAAGATGTTCTCAGTCTAATTAAATTTCATCAAACCTTTAGTGAAGATTACAAAGAGGCCATTGCAAAAATTATTTTAGCCAATAATCTTGTATACAAGTCCATCACTTTAATTGAAGATGTAATATACTTTCTTATGGAATAAACTTTGATTAGTAGTTTTATTACAATATCATGCAACATATTTGAAGAAATCAACTATGGCTTGTCAAAGTTTTTGGGAATGGTTATTGGTATTGCTTAAGGCAATATAACTTAGGTAAGTTCATAGGTGATACCTTGGAAAGTCAATAAATGAAAATTAGTTTTAACCTCGAGTTAAATTAGAGTTGCTAAGCTAAACTAGTGTTAGTTTCTAATACCGACTGTTTGGGGGTGTTTTTATCCAAATAAAATTATAAGGTGCGATTAAGAAAAGTTGAGCGGAAATAATCACTTATTTCTACTAATTGGATATGTAAGATCTAATAATCCATCTACTTGCAACTATTCCCTATACTTTTTTGGGTGTGTTGAAGGAATTTTAAGACGTATAAAAATTCAAAAAAAAATTGAAAATATATGTAATATATTTTGAAAATATATGTAGTATAGTTTAATATAACAATTAACATTTTAATTTTAAAAATATAAAGCTATATAACAAATATTATATTTAAATGTGTTTTAAAATCCTTGTCACACACCAAAAGAATTTTAGCAACTAAAGTGGGACGATGCAAGTATACTGGAACTAAAATTTAAATACCCTTCAGTAGGACAACAATTTTATTATAAGAAAATAAAGAAGAACAAAAGATAATGCCTATGGTGCCGTAGAGAATCGTCCACCCTGGAGAGTGTTTTGAGATCACTTTGCAAAGATAACTCACGTCCGCAGACAAAGATAATTTAAATAATCAATACTCTCAATTCTCAAATAATGATATGTTAAGTTTGTAGGATTACATAAATATTTATAGGGAATAAAAACCTATTAAAGACAAAAATACCCTAACTAATTAATTCCACAAAAAGATAAATCTCTGTAATTAGCTAGTCAACCCGTTGAAAATCCTCTGCAATAATTGCTCCATAGTTAGATAAATCAATCAGCTGAAAATCCTCCACAATTATTGCTCCATAAATAGATAATATTTCCTAAGAACTATTTTATATCTCCTAAATCCCCAATAATAAATGGGTTTTGATATTAATAGGGCTATAATTATGGGGCCACAGGGCAATTGATATTAATTTTTCTTTATTACCCTTGTTATTTAAGACATTGTGTTACCTACTGCTTACCGTCAATAGCTCCTTTCTGCCATTTATCAAGGTCACCGACTCTGAGCCCTCAAATACAAAAAAACTTGGTTTCGATGTATGATTCCTTTGTATCTCCCTAATAGCACTAGTGATCACTTGGGTCAAGCAACACACGAGTAATTCGATGCCACTCACGATTTCATGGTACCCGGGTAAGATTTTTTCTTACATTTTTAAAAACTCGTAGGTAACCAAAATTTAATTTTAGCGGTCTTGGGTTTATACTTTTATGAACTTGCGAATCTCGAGGTCAACCAGGCCTGACCAAATTATATATATGTGTGTGTATGTATGTATGTATATATTTATATACACACCATATTATTACTTGCATTCTATTTTAAAATTAGTTTTAGAGATCAATATACGTTTGAGTTTTATTATATTTTCATTGTGCAATTTTTTTTAAATAAAAAAGGGGTCTCCTTGTATAAGAAACATATTGTAAGAAACTTATTTATTTATTTTATTTGTTTTTAAATAAAAAGGGTTTCCGTCATTGTCTCCTTCCTCCTTTTTCAGAAACATTGATCAAATTAGTTTATAATTTGCCACATTTTTACAATTTCTTTTTAGTTACTATTTTGCATTGTTCTGGCTTACATACAAATTTAAATAAGAAAACTATTTATTGTTTGTACAATATTTGCTTTAGTACATGTTGTATTGTGTCGTGTAGTAATCTATTAGTACAAGTCAAACATAATTTAAATTGTTAATAATAATTTCTATTTCTTTTTGCTCTCATCGACAATGTTTGGTTGCTCGTAGTGATGTTCTTTTAGATTTCTGTCTATGATTTTTAACAAAATTTTTAGTTAATCTAAAATTGTGACGAACTAGGTTTATTATATTGCTTTAATGTATTTTTTTATAGATGTCCACCCAACCCAGCCTGAGCCTATGAATTTTATCGTGGATTGGTACATGTGTAGCAAAAACCAGACACGACCTCTAGGGAAGCCCAGCTCGAGCACGATAAATTTTGTGTAGACTAGGATTGAGATGGCCCTTATATTGAGGTACAACGTGATAATAAAATCTCTAATCGAAAAACAAAGAGAAACATTGAGGACATATAAAGTAAAACTTCGATAAATGAATATCTTTGGGACCATAAAAAAATATTACTTTAGCGAGATTATTTATTTATCAATAAATGAATAATTTATTCATTTATCAATAAATTAATATTTATTATTTTAGAGGGAGTTTTTTAATTTATGTATGTGGTCAGAAAAATAAAGAGACAACAATTAATGTATTAATTCAAGTCTAGAGAAGCTAAAAAGAATTGGTGAAACTTATAATGTCTTGGAAAACAAAAGATTTTAAGTTAATGTACATAGCAAATTAAAAGATTCTAAGTCTTTAGCTATACAGTATAAGGTAGATGTGGATTATATATATAAATTTTTGTATGAAATTTAGTAACTATTAATTTATATTTTCATTGGGCCTTTAAGGATTCTAAAAAATTTATTACTTAATGCATTTAGCGAGGTTATTACTTTAGTACACATGCGCAAGTCGGGACCAAAAGAAATTATTATCTAAGTGAGATTATTATTTTATCGAACATTCATTTATCGAGATTTTATTGTATTCTTTAATGGACTATATACTTAATAGGTTAATCTTTTGGGTCGAGATGTAATTCCAGATGAGTGCGTATGGGTTTGTGACATTCCGAACAACTGGTATCAGAGCAATGGATATGAGCTTGGGTTATGCGTATGGTTATAGATTGTATGATGAGTTCATTGAGTAAGTGGTGAACTCTTCTCGCAAAGGCTCTTGATTGGCTTTTGACAAGAAATATTGAAGAGTGTGGACTCATCAATTAGGAGACGTGATGGGCTAGGGGGTTGTATATGTACTCTTTGAGCAAGTGTGGACTTCTCGGAGAGGTTCTTGGCAGCTCAAACAAGAGATATTGAGAGATAAACTTGTTCGATTGAGACACTTGATGGGCTTAGCAGAGGCTCTTGGTGAATCAACAAGAGTTATTAAAGATGGGTGACTCATCAGTTAGAAGACATGATGCGCTAGGCTCAAAAAGAGTATGGTTGAAAGTTTAAAAGGGAGTTTGGTGTTGACGTGAATGGAGAGATCACGCGTTAAAGGGAGATTATTGAGGTACTGCGTGATAGTAAAATCCTACATCGAAACACAAGAAAAAACATGGACATATATGCTTTAATGGATTATAGACTTAATATGTTAACCTTTTGGGTCAAGATGTAATTTCAAATGAATATTTACGGGCCTGCGACAGTCCCAACACCGTAGGCCCAATCCCGCACAAGTTGCACTCCTAACACCCTAAGTAGCACTCGACTACATCTTTGAGTTGAACATCACCGACCCCCCGAACATCACACCCACATTTTTTCATTAAATATAACAAATTAATTTATCAGTTATTTCCTAAAAACAAATGCTCATTCAAATGAAGTCACAAGAATTGAATGTCTAATAAGCTAAATCTGAGAATAACACACCACAAACACCCACAACTATACCAAAAGTTGCACAATATGAATGACCAATCAGCTAAATCTAACAATAACACACCACACACAGAGAAAACTTGTATACTATATACATATATAAAGTCAGATAACTAGAATGTAAAATTGGTGGAGAATGAGAGGTTAGAATGAAAATTAAATTAAACCGGAAATTGTTTCTTCATTCTTATTTTAGCTGTTTGTCTTTGTTTTTGTTTAAAGTTTTATACACATACACAGCTAGTTAGAGAGAGAGATAAGTTTCTCTGGTGCCAATCTCGAGAGAGATTTAGTTTCCATTGAGAGTGATTTAGTTATGGATAATGGGACAGCAGAATAGCTAAATCTGAATACTATATAAAGTAAAAATACCTTTACCTGAATGTTGTGTCAATAAGGAAGAAGAAAATGAAAGTTGGGCAATACAATCCATGGCAGGTGTGATGGGCGGTGACACTCCATTTATTTTGACAAAAAGGGCTGAAAAAGGAAAAAAATATCAATTGCCCTGTCCCCACAATTATAGTCCTGTTAATATCAACTTCCTAATAAATAACTACATCAATTTCATCCAAATTATACATAATCAAATTTTCATAAAATAAATAGAAATTTTTTCTTTGCTTTTGATTTTTCATCCTCATCAGCCTCCCACCACCACAATTCATTAAACTCTAATTCTGCAGTCACATTTTTAGCCAATGCATTTAAAGTATCAGAGGCTCTTTTAAAGATAGGCAAGTGTAATCGATCTCATTAAGATTTGTAGTATGTCTCAGAAGCATTTGTCAAATGGCAGGAGATTATCTAGGAAGATCCATATGGTATTCTACACGGACTTGTTAAAGTACAATATTAAATTCTTTTGTTTTCTCATTTTTTGTATGGTGTCAATATGTCATTAACATCGATAAGAGTAAATCATTTTTGCTGACAGTGTTTTTTCAAATGGTTATCAAGTGTTTATATTTCTTCAATATCAATTGCTAAGGTTATGCTTCATTATCCTCTCTTTTTTGAAAAGTTGCATGGAGTTGAAGCTTCTGTGCATTGCCTAGGATGATTGTTTTTTGTTTTAGTGGTTCATTTTATGTTCTTCAGCAGAAGCCTTACATTTTTAATTTTTCTTGTGATTTTCAGGAATGGACGCTTTCTTCTTCACTCATCCAGGAATATCCTTAAATTGTCAACACTGCTAGAATGTGAAGAAGCTTTGAACAATAGAAGTATGACAGCAGCTGAAGTTTTTGTAAGCATGAGAAGCAAAAGCATATTGCATCTGTTTGCAAGTATTGGCAGGTTCTTAGGCCTTCAGGTAATAAAGTTATTTCCCTTTACTTTTTCTTTGGCTTTTTATTTTTATTTTTTATTTTAAAGACTGAAAAAGAAATTTTATTAGAACAATAAAGAGATTACAAGTAGAGGGGGAACAATGAGTCCCACACACTATAATAAGTGGAAAAAAGAAAACTCTAAAGTAAGACCAGCCTTCCAATATGTACAAACACCAGATAATGAAATGCCCCTAAAGGCACCCATGTCAGAAGCCCATAGAGAAAGCTAAATAGCTGTCTCTGAGAAGTCGATCATTACACATGTTCTAAATCCATAAAAGCAGATAAGGTAGTGCACTTCCAAAGTATTTTTGGTGCCCTTTCTCCCTCCAAAGCCTCTGGACCGAGTAAGTAACAAATCCTGTACCGAAGCAAGACACCCAATCCTCCTTCAACGTACCAAATAGAGAGTTCCACAATCCCCAAGCATCAGGTCAATTCAAAAGTAAGTGGAAGTGTGTATCATCATTCTGTTTGCACATAAAACAAATGTCAGGAGAAAGAGCTTTGTAGGGTCTATGAACCTAATAAATATTTCAAGTATTCAGCCAGCAGATTGTAGAATGAGTGACCAAATAAATGCCCTGATTTTGGATGGAACCTCTGCCTTTTCCTTCCATATGACAGAAATCAAAGGAAACTGAATTGGATCATGAGAATGAGTCAAGAAAGAGATGTAGCTCTTAAAAAAGGTTGTAGAATAAGTTATCTATAGTACGTTTTCAACTCGGGAATACTAAATATTGTAAGAGTATTGAATATTTGCAGGGGTGTGGTCAGTGGTGTAAAGTGGTTACATGTTATAGGTGACACTATGATTTGGAAGTCAAACAGAATGATGCATTAGAAGTCATTCAACAATAGTATAGAAATCTATTTACTATAGCTGTCTCTGTGGTTCCAAATCAATCAAGTAAAATCAGTCTATAGTTTACCATGCTATTTAGCTGAGATCTTGCTCACCATTTAATTTTTGAATATGTATACTCAACGTGGCAGCTTGACAGAAATTACTATGTTGATTCGAGGTGAGGGTTATGGGATATTATCCATTTTGGTTTAGAGAGCTTCCATGACTAGGGAGTTTCAACTTTCACTTACAGAGGTTATGTGGCGTCCATAAATTCAAATTTGGTTTATTTATTGTTTGAATAAATGAACTCTGTGTCGGCATAAATTATCCTTTTTTGCTGATTATGTTATGATTGATTTACCAAATCAAACATGCTGTTAGGAAAGATAGTCTACCAATCTACCTGTTAATATATAACTCAGTCCACTTGCAAATGATTCCCATGTGATTTTGACTTTTTCTTAACTCATATTAATGTTTGTGTAGGACACACTTAAACATAATGTTTTCAATACTTTTTGGCTAACAAAATTTTATGATTAAAATTTAATATTGAAAGAAAAACTTCAAATAAAATTCCCAGAATCTGTCCTTAATCTGCTTAAAATAAGTCAATGAGACTCTTTTTGGGCAGAGGGAGGAGTACTATTGTATATTCTTGTCGTAACAATTTTACTATTTGCTATTTTGTTTTCAGGTGTATGAACATGGCTTCTCTGCTTTGAAGGTGCCAAAGAACATTTTATATGGTTCTAATATGTTGCTTATGGGATTACCAGAGTGTGGGAACTCTTACTTCTTACTGATTCAACTGGACAAGGACTTTAAACCCCTTTTTAAATTACTGGAAACTCAGCCAGATGTATCCGGAAAAGCGCAATCGTTTGGTGACTTGAATCATGTGATTCGGGTAAAAAATATCGACATTAGTCAGATGGAGGTGCTTGAAGATGAACTCAATTTGAGCCTTCTTAACTCTGTAAAACTGCTCTCCCTCTCTACTAATCAGACTTCTGAAAATAGTCTTCTTTCGGAGTTCAGCATCGGAGGTTCAAATCTTAACTCTGTGCTTCCATCCAGTTTCTCGTCGATAGTTGATGAAGTGTTTGATCTTGAAAGAGGTGCATCTGCCCCTTCTTTCTGTGTTCAGAGTCTCACTTCTGTGTTTAATACAACTCCGGCTTCTCACATTGGCTCTGTTCCAGTGAATCTTCATAGCATAAAAGCTGGAACCTCCTCTCCTAAATGGGAGGTAGGAACACAGATAAATAATGTGACAAAAGCTACTAATGTAGCCCCCAATTACAGTAGTTCTACTTATTTATCAAGCAATTTGACGGGCTTAACCCAGTCCAGTTCTGCCAGTTTACTATCTTCTGGTCCAGAAAGGAATACAACTGTGAAAAAACTATCAGCTTCCAAGTCTGACCAAGATTTAACTTCTCTTAGGTCTCCACATTCTGCTGATGTAGGTCTTTATACCACGGTGGATGAAGATCAGCTCACAGTCTCTAGAAATCAATCAGCTCGACTGCCCCGATCAACTATTCCCCAGGTTTCTGCATCAAATGCAAAAGCTAATGCACCTAGGAACTCGCCTCCTACTGGAGTTATAGCTGGATCTTTTAGAGTTTCTGGTTCTAACTCATGGGTTGTGAATCCCATATGTAAGATTCCTAATCTAAGATCTGTTTTAACCATAGATTATATAATATAGCTAACAACTTTCTTTGTAATTAACTACGTTTTTCCAATGCTCCATTTTCAGCCGAAAGACCAAATTCATTTCATAGCTCAAGTCTTGATGTTGTTCCTAGACATGATAAAGGATCAGGAAAGCGTACAGTGTCGGATATGCTGAGCTTAGTTCCGTCTCTCCAGTGCCTAGAGGTCGATGAAAGATCTTGTAAGAGAAGAAATATCACGGAGTCAGTTTTTAATGAACAGCCTTCATCCCAGATGGTCATATCATCAGAAGTGATTGGTAAAACTGAAGGATATAACTATGCAAGTCTAATAGCTGAGGCAAATAAAGGAAATACACCCTCCAATATATATGTTTCAGCTCTTCTCCATGTGGTGAGGCATTGTTCACTTTGTATCAAGCATGCCCGATTAACTAGTCAGATGGAGGCACTAGACATCCCATATGTTGAAGAAGTGGGTCTAAGAAATGAATCCCCAAACTTGTGGTTCCGACTCCCATCTTCCAGAGGTGATACATGGAAACACATATGCTTGCGACTTGGCCGGCCTGGTAGCATGTATTGGGATGTCAAAATCAATGACCAGCACTTTAGGGACTTGTGGGATCTTCAGAAGGGAAGCAATAGTACTCCATGGGGTTGTGGTGTTCGCATTGCAAATACATCTGACATAGATTCTCATATTCGCTATGATCAAGAAGGTGTTGTTCTGACTTACAACTCTGTTGAGGCTGATAGCATTAAGAAGTTGGTGGCAGATATTCAAAGACTCTGTAATGCTAGGATGTTCTCCCTAGGAATGCGCAAACTGCTTGGTGTAAGTTCAGAAGAAAAGTTGGAAGACAGCACTAGACCTTCTGATGGTAAAGCAGAAGTTGGAGTGAAAGGTGTTGAAGTGGTTGATAAATTTTCAGAACAGACGAGGAGGGCATTTAGAATTGAAGCAGTTGGACTGATGAGTTTGTGGTTCAGTTTTGGTTCGGGGGTTCTTGCTCGTTTTGTTGTGGAATGGGAATCAGGTAAAGAAGGATGTACGATGCATGTTTCTCCTGATCAGCTTTGGCCTCATACCAAGGTTTGTATCTTTGTTTTGTGTCTATCTTTTGTATGTTAATGTTATTTCCCTGGCCTTTATTCATGAGTCAGTATCATCTTTTCAGGCTAGTTAATTGGTTAGGCTTTTATATTTAACCAAAGAAAATAAGTTATTTTTTATGCTTTTTGGCAGTTTTACTTCTTGTTATGTGTACCATATTTGTTTGGCATTGGTGTTTAATGATTCATATGTAATGTTTCAGTGTCTTTCCGTTTGCCAAACCTGTTGTTACCAGACAAGATATACAGAAATGTCACAAAATTGGAAACCTGTGAAGTAATGAGATGCACCTGGTTGGAATATTGGTTAGGCCTGGATAATGATTGAATTAAATTTAGGTGGTGTTTGCAAAAGGTGCCATGCTAGAAAGGTTGGAAGTGGAATTAATTCCCCTAGGCACTCCTAATGTTCTGAATATTGCCATTCGACTTTATGACCTTTCACATTTTTGAAAAAAGTGTTCTTGCTTCTTAAGGCCTCTGCAATGGGCGTTTCCCATGGAGTTCCTTCGAAACATCTTTCATAGACTGGATGGTTGCCTCCTCCATTGAATATTTTTTCCATCATGTATTTCTCTTTTGTTTTCTTATTGGAGGATGCCTTACCCTCCTTTTGCTTTATCTCTCATCTTCAACAAAATCTTCTTTATCTATTAAAAAAAATATAATTATACTTTGATTTTTCTAATTTTTAAAAGTAAATATTTTAAGAGATGGTATGATAGCGTATATGCTTTAATCAGATGATTAAAATCATACTTTAACATAAATACATATTATTATCTATTCTTTGTCCCTTTTTTTGGGTGAAAAGAAAGTTATCAATACAGATAACAACAGGTCCTTCGTAAAGAGTAAATTGGGAAAAACAAATTTATTGAAGAAGAGTCCTGTGATCCTGCTATCGAAACAGTGAATCACAAAGGCATGTGAACATGTGTTTTTTGGTCTGTGTCCGATACATGTGCTAAAGTTTCCAGTAGGTGTCTTCCGAGTTCCGAAATGGATATATTGACCATAAAATGTTCCTGCTTTAATTTGGAACAAACCTTGGATTTCTTACTAGATTTATATTTAGGGAAAGACCGAAGGTTGCGTGATAAACTGGGGAACTGGATGTCAACCTAGAGTAATCCAACAACCAAAATATTTACCATACAATGGAAAATGCTTTTGTTTTTATCTACAATATAACCTGGATGAAGATTTTGGAAAAGGCAAAAAAAGATGTACAAATCGTGTTTTTTGTTTTTGGTTTATCTTTTCAAGGGTTGGGGTTTAAATATATAAGAAATTAGTTTAGGGTTTTTAGTTCAATGTTGAAACTAGATTTCTATAATATTAGCCGCCAATATCAGATTCTTGGGTAGTATTATGTTGTATATGCTATTTATCTTTCTTTGTATATTTATTTCATTTTAATTCATCAAAGTAGTTTTTCTTCCCTATTATCTTGCTGTAAAAATTGCATATAATGTTTTTTTTTGTTGCAGTTTCTTGAAGATTTTATTAATGGAGCTGAAGTTGCATCCCTTTTGGACTGCATTCGCCTCACTGCAGGACCCTTGCATGCTCTTGCGGCAGCTACACGGCTCAAGTAGAGCTGCTCCGGTTTCTGGGGTCCCTGGTGTTACGTCATCTGTCTCTTCTGTCCCAAAACAGAGTGGGTACATTTTATCTCAGGGGAACTTGCCAGCCAATTCAAGTACAAATACTAGTCAAGCCCCATCTAGTCTTGGAGGGAACCCTGGTGTGTCTATCACTACAGGTACTCTTGGTACTCAAAACCATCATGGCGCTGCAATGTTGGCTGCTGCTGCTGCTGCTAGGAGGTGGCCCGGCATTGTTCCTAGTTCATTGTTGCCCATCGATGTCTCTGTTGTGCTTCGTGGCCCCTACTGGATTCGAATTATATATCGCAAACATTTTGCAGTTGACATGAGGTGTTTTGCTAGAGATCAGGTTTGGTTACAACCAGCAACACCTCCCAAAGGGGGGCCTTCAGTTGGAGGGTCGTTACCATGTCCTCAATTTCGCCCTTTCATCATGGAGCATGTTGCTCAGGAATTGAATGGCTTAGACCCTAATTTTACAGGTGTTCAACAAACAGTTGGATTGGGTAATTCAAACAATGCAAGTTCAAGTACAGGTCTACAACTGCCTGCGACTAATGGAAACAGAGTCAACCTTCCAGGTTCTGCTGGAATATCCCGTTCAGTAAACCAACTAAATGGTCCCAATCGCGTAGGAAATTCTTTTCCAGCATCCTCCAATATGTCTGTTGCTAGTCCGGGGTTGCCTTTGCGTAGATCACCCGGAGGAGGTGTCCCTGCTCATGTTAGAGGAGAACTAAATACGGCCATTATTGGACTTGGGGATGATGGAGGTTATGGTGGTGGATGGGTTCCTCTTGTTGCTCTTAAGAAGGTTCTTAGAGGTATTCTGAAATACCTAGGAGTACTGTGGCTATTTGCACAGCTACCAGATCTTTTAAAAGAAATCTTGGGGTCAATTCTTAAGGACAATGAAGGTGCACTCTTAAATCTTGACCAGGAGCAGCCAGCCTTGCGCTTTTTTGTGGGGTAAGACAATTACATTATCCATATCTTGTTACCAGCAGTTCTCTGTTAATAGTTGTTGACTGTTTCCTTTTCATGTTTTAAGAAATTCCGTGTTCTTATGTTTCTCTTGATTGTTTGCATGGGCTATGTTCGTTGATTGGATTTTTAATATTTCATATATCTTTTTAAACTATATATTTTCTTAATTTATCTGTTTTATTAATGAGAAAATTGAACCATATTTAATGTCATGTTTGTTTACCCCTTCCCTCTCTTTCCTTATTGTATTATAGTATGTCTGCTACCCCCAGTTTTTGAATTTGTGGTGCATATACTATGATTTATGTACATGCGTCTCTCTCTCTCTATATATATGTGTGTGTGTGTGTATATATATATAGTGGCTCGCATGTGTTCAATGTAACACCAATAGTTGTTGAGTTAAATATACCCTCTAGTTAAATTATATTCTTAAAGCAACTATTTGTCTTAACTCTTATGGAATTGTGTTAGGTGAGATTTGGATTTTTTGAACCCTTAAATCCAAATATTTTGTAATGATTAACAACTAGGCTCTCCATTTGGTTTGTGAATTTGGGGTGAGATTTGAATTTGTACACTTCAAATCCAAATATTTTGTTTTGACTGAAAAGCATGTATATATCTTCAAATCAATCCAAATCCTAAAATTTTCAATCCAATTTGGAAAAGCAAATTATTAATCTCTAGCCTTATTTGTAATCATCCAATTCCTATCTATCGTGCTAGCAGCCTAACATCCAATCACTAGATTCTTATTTTAAAATTAGTCTGTTAACCTTGTATCTAGTCATCCAAAAAAGAAACTGTAATTCCAGAGTTTGAAATCATAGATTTCTTAAACATATACATAAATGAAACTTAACACTAACAAAAAATCCTTATATACTCTTGCAAGAATCAAATCTAAACTTGTTGATTCTAGAACGACAAAAGAATATATTTTTGCTATTAAATCAAAACTCACGTTGATTCTAGATAAAGAATACCGAGAAATTGAATTGAAAAAGGCTTAAATATATTTTACTACCCTCGGAGAAAACTATTTTTTTTTTTTAACTACGAGGATTCATTTTTCTAATGATTTTCAATTTTGTCAATTAGATGAGTGAACAAACAAGTCAAAATTAATTTTTTTTTGTAATTTTTGAATTTGTACAAACTTCTAATTATTAAATAATGATACATTTGTAATATTTAGTTTAATTCAATATAATTCTTAAATTTATGTTTAGTTTCTTTTAGTTTTAATATTGAATTAAATTCTTAAAATTTAAAATTTTATTATTTAATAACAATCTTATTTATGAATAAAACCCTTAGAGTGGACCAATATGTGAAATCAAAGACCTTTATTATCTTTATTAAAAATTTTTGCTTTTTATTACTATTTTATTGGAAATTAAAATATTAAAATTTAAAAATTCCGCTTTAGGCCCCCAGGCAAAGTTGACTAGCCTGTTAGAACATTGTTTTTTAGATGAGTAAACTATTAATTTTATTATTTTTTCTCTCCTCCTCTCTTAAAAAATAATTTTTCACTATTTTATTAAATTAAAATCTATTGTCCCTAACTCCCCTACATTCACTATTTTTTCTCTCTCTTCAAACCTCCCCAAATCCTCCCCAAATCAATCAAATCTCCACCCATTTTCCCCCTCTGTAGTTTAGTTCCACCAATTTCTTGATTAGACCCTCGTTTAACATCGCTCAATCGCTTCTTTTCGACGGTAATACCCTATTTCAAGCAATCTCCACAATCCATGATTTCTTGATTAGACTATGAGTCTTTTGAATGATCTTTGAGCTCAATAAGAATATGATTTTGGGGATTTCGTTATTGGACTCAATTTCATCAACTAAGATTGATTTGATAAGGGAACAAAGAACTTTGAGGGAGGAATATGAACCCAGTGAAATTAAGCTTCAAATTGTTTGACCCATCAAAACTTGTCCCACAAACACTTCATTATTGAACCTAATTAACTCCGCTACAACAAACGCATCACTTTCTCGCACTTTCTTCGAAACCCTATTTTCAAATATAATCAACTCCAAAGCTTCAAATACTTTGAATTTCAGTATCAAATCCTGTAATTCCCGATTAAACCCTTGGGAAATTCTGGTCTTGAACTGATCGATTTTTTGCACCAAAACTTCGACAGATTCTGACTGGCGTAAAGATGCCGAAAGGTTTTTGATGGTTTTGCGATCAATCCAGGAGACTCGGGAGATCTCGTGGGAGGAAACTTGCCTATTTTCGAACGATTTGAGGCTGAGTCGGTTATGGGAGTTTTGAAGGGTTTGGATGAGGAATTTGAGGTTGGTGAGGCGGTGAGATAAGGTAGAAAAGAGTGGATTGTTGGAGAGGATGGAGTTGGTTTCAGTTTCAAGCTTGAGTAGAGCTTTAATGGCGGACGAGTTGGAATCGGCCGAGTTGGTTTGCAAGTAGTGGGAAGCTTGTTTTAAGAGCTTCTAAGAGAGTTGGTTGTTAATGTTCTCCTCTTTAGCAGCTTTGCCTTCCATGGGAGTTGCTGCTTCTAGAGAGAGAAATAGAGACGAGCGAGAGAGATGACCATTTTCTCAACGACGACTAGTCTCCATTTTTATGTTCACATGCTTTGCCAACTTTACCCCTACTTACACATTTTAATTTAACAAAATAGTGAAGAAATTATTTTTTTAAGACACGTCAGTTGTACGCAATTTCTAACGTGTCAAGAAAAATTAGACAAATGAAAAAAATTAATAGTTTACTCATCTAATTGACAAAATTAAAAGGTGAATCATCGAAGTGGAAAAAGGTAATAGTTTAGGGTAGTAAAATATATTTATGCCAAAAAAAAGATTTTATTGAATCAAAAACTGCCTAGCCATAAGAGGCTTTACAAACTATTTATAACGAAACCCTACCTACAATAAAACTTATTAAAATTATGAAAATACCCCTAACTTATTAAAAGTACAAAACGTTACTGAAAAATGTAAAATATGCCGTTTTGACCCTCAAAACTATGAAATTTGCCTAAAATCACGTCAGGCACAAGACGAAGTCTTGCGTTTGTCCCACTCTCGTTGCGTTGCATCATTCTTCCCAGGGTGGAGAAGATTTGTCCTCGAATTAGAAGCCCACTCGTCACCAAAGGAACTGTCACCTGAATAAGGTATGAGATGCCTAACATTAAAAACATCAGATGTGTAGACATGGCTAGGAAGTGTAAGCAGTAAGCATTCGGATTAATCTTCTTGACGATCTCCACCGGACCAATCTCGTAACAAGTTTACTGTATTCATGGGCAGGATAGTGGTCCTTAGTTAAAACAACCTATACATAATCCCTGACATTGAAAGCGACTGATCTACGCTTCTTGTCCATCTGCAACTTATACTTATCAATAGAAGCAAGCAACTGAGAATGAGTCTGATTGTGAACGTGCTGGAGCTGGGTGATAAAATCCTCTGCGGTCGCATGAGGGCGCACCTTACTTGGCAGAGTGAGCAAATCAAGAGGACTGCGGGGGACCAAGCCATAAACAACTTGAAAAGGACTAAAGCCAGTGCTACGATTGACCGCATGATTGTGAGAAAATTCAGCTTGGCATAACTTTGAATCCTAGGATTTCACATGTTCGCCTACCAAACTACGTAATAAATTACCGAGGGAAACAGTTGACCACCTCCTTTTGCCCATCAGTCTGTGGATGGTAAGCACTACTAAAATTGAGTGTAGTATTAACCAATCGCCAAAGACTTCGCCAGAAATGACTAAGAAACCGAGTATCATGATCAGACACAATGGAGGTTAGCAATCCAAGCAAGCGATAAATCTCTCGAAAATACAACTGAGCAACAAGAACAGCGTTGGTGGTACGCTTACAAGGGATAAAGTGAGTCATCTTGGAAAATCGATCTATCACAACAAAGATGGAATCATTGCCAGGTGTGCGCGGAAGACCAAGCACAAAATCCATACTAACGTTTGTCCAAGGTTGAATGGGAAGAGGCATATACAAACCAACATTAGTGGAAGTACCTTTTGCCAACTGACAAACACAACAATCAACAAATCTGGCCACTTCCCTACGCATAGTCGGCCAAAAGTAAGAACTAGATAACCAGATGCAAAGTGCGATCACGACCAATATGGCCCTCATTATGCAATTCCTGGATGATTTTCAAATGTAAGCTGCTAAGCACGTCTTGCAATTGGAGTCGCAACCCCTAATATACTTGGAAACCAATTGGGATTGGGACTCAACAATCTTCGTTCGGGCAAGCAACGGATAGAATTCTGCAGTATAGTTGTCACCGATCGAGGCCTGATGCAGAAGTTGAAAGCGTTGATACAGTTAACGTTCATAGTTGTACGGGAGGAACGCTTCCCTCATATGCTTTCTTAAACTTCTCCCAAGTGACGATTTTTGTCTTGCCAGTTCGTGGCCTAGTTACCTTTGTCCGCTGCCACAATGCTTGTGCTCTGCCACGCAGTCACATAGTGATTAAGGGAACACGACGAGGATTTGGAACCTCCTTAAAGTCGAGGACTTCTACTGTATGCAGCCAATCCAGAAATTCATCCTGGTGCCTCCATGGAATTCTGGAATTTCAACCTTGAACCCGGACTCCCTACGCCGATTTGTTTGCTGAAGTTGGTAAGGGGGGGGGGGGGGGGGGGGTAGCGAAAGGGTTTTCCCCGTAATTAAAATCGTCATCTTGGTGTGTTAAATGGTCTACCTGTTGGTGTAACTGTGCAATCTCATCTCTCCGTTTGGGCATCATTAAAACGTCTCCGTGGCGGCATGGTGCAGGATCGTAGTGAATCTGATACCAATCTGATGCAGCGTGCGTTGGTGAATAAGAATTGCAAACCAAAACTCGTTGATTCGTTGATTCTAGATAAAGAATACTGAAAAATTGAATTGGAAAAAAAAGATTTTATTGAATCAAAAACTGTCTAGCCATAAGAGGCTTTACAAACTATTTATAACGAAACCCTACATGCAGCAAAACTTATTAAAATTACGAAAATACCCCTACTTATTGAAAAATTACAAAATGCTACTAAAAAAATGTAAAAAAATGCCTTTTTGACCCTCAAAACGATGAAATTTGCCTAAAATCACATCGGGCGCAAGGCAAAGTCTTGCGTTTTGCTCAGAAGGTCATTTCCACCCAAAAAATTGCATTTTCTTGTCAAAAACGGACATAGTTGACTTTTATGGTCAAACTTGACCTTTTTGGGTCTTAGGGTGCTCTATGCAGACCCAAAAATCCCACTCCCGTTGCATTGCATCACTACCTAACAAAAAAACCTTATATAAATTAAAATATTTATATCAAATCCAAAAAATTTAGGAATTTTTTACCTGCATGCATAATATTGTAAAAAGAAAGATTTCAGTTCTTGACCATGATATTGACATAATGACATCCAAAGAACACAAAATTAAATTTATAAATCAAATCGATCAGCTCTATTTTCTGTCATTGAAACAATTTGTTTTCGTTCGACATAATTTGAAAATTTAAAATCTTAAATCACACCTTATTAAATCTCATAGTGATCCAATCCATGAACTGAACGGTCCCAAACTGAATTCATTGGATTGATTTTGGGGATTTCTTTTCTAACCCTGAACAAAATATTTTGTTTGGACTCAAAAGCATGTACATATCTTCAAATGAATCCAAATCCTAAAATTTTCAATCCACTTTGGAAAAACAAGTCAATCTCTAGCTTTATTTGTGATAATCGAATTCCTAACTATCATGCTAGTAACCTAACATCCATCAAAGGTTCATATTTTAATCTTTAATTAGTTAACCTTATATATAATCATCCAAAAAAGAAATTGTAATTCCACATAGTTTGGAATCATAGATTTCTTAAACATGCATAAATGAAACTTACCCCTACCTAATAGGCTAATAAAAAAAAACTAAATACTCCCTCTGTCCCATAATAATTGCAGCCTTTGACATTGCATGCATATTAAGGATTTATGGGGATTCTTGGTTAAATCTCCAAAATGCCCAAGTAATAGTTTAAAAAATGGTGCCAAAAATTGAAAATTTCAATATATCCAAGCTTAAAAGACAACTACTAGTTTGAATTTTGTTATGATAAGGATGAGACCATATGTACTTTGAAGAATTAAGTATGTGGGACCATTAAGGGTAATTTGGACAATTAATCTAGTAAAACTTTCTTAAGAAGGAATTTTGAAAACAATGTGGGACTGCCAAAAATAGGAATGTGTTGCAATTATTATGGGATAGAGGGAGTATTAATTAAATCTTTTATATCAAATCCAAAAATTTAGGGATATTTTTATATTATATGCATCTATAACATTGTTAAAACAGGAAGATTTCAGTTCTTAACCATTATATTTACATCCAAAGAACACAAAATTAAATTACAAATCAAATTGATTATCTCTATTTGCTGTAATTGAAACAATTTAATTATATTTTTGGTTATCATTATTATCCAATTTCTGACCCCAAAACGAATTAATTGTATTGATTTTGGAATGTTTTTCCTAAGCTCAGGTCATTGTTCCTCCCCCTCTTTTCAGGGCAGCTGCACTAGATATTTGGTTATCCCTATTTCTGACCCCACAAAGCTGTTAACATTGATTCCTTTGTATAATGTTTTGGATATTGTGATGCTTCTATAAAGAAAAGCATTGGGAAATTCATAATGAATGAGAAGGAAAAGTAGCTCCAATTTTTGTGCTTTGTTTTTGAAGGTACCGAGAGATTTGCTTCTAAACCTCATTTTCAGTCTTTTCAGAAGCAAGAATGTAGTGTTCTTGCTATTATCTTCTTTTATTGTGCTGCTTCATCTATTCATAGTTTCATACTGATTTTTTTGACACACATGCTGACTTGTCAAAAAAAGAATAAAGAAAAGAAGTACTTACTAACTAATATATACACAGTTACACGGACACACATGGAGAGAAGGGAGAGAGATAGATAGAGAAGCTGTAGAGGGGTGGTTGAGGGAGAGCTATTGCTTTAGATAATGTCAGCATTCTTCATAAGCATCATAATTTTCACTCTGGTTAATAGGAGTATATTTTTTGATAAAAAAGGCAATAGTCAATTTTCATTGATAATCCAGGGTTTTGTTTAAACTTAAGATTCAGTTGTGTTATTAAATTTTATTGTATTAAATTTTATCAGTAGTCAATATGCTTTTTTGGTATGTAGCTGTTAGTTTTAGTGTACTTTGAGATAATAAATTCTGGCCAACATCATTCAGTTCGTACCATGCTTGACTCACTCATTTTCCTAGTTCTGATTAAATGACTTTCTGCAGGGGCTATGTATTTGCTGTTAGTGTGCACAAAGTTCAACTTCTCCTCCAAGTCCTTAGTGTAAAGAGGTTTCATCATTCACAGCAACAACAGCAAAACTCAGCTATTGCTCAAGAGGAATTAACGCAGTCTGAAATAAGTGAAATATGTGACTACTTCAGCCGTCGTGTTGCATCAGAGCCCTATGATGCTTCTCGTGTTGCGTCTTTTATTACTCTTCTTACTCTCCCAATTTCAGTTCTGAGAGAGTTTTTGAAGCTTATAGCTTGGAAGAAAGGATTAGCTCAGGCACAAGCTGGAGATATAGCTCCCACACAGAAATCCCGCATAGAATTATGTCTTGAGAATCATTCAGGATTACATATTGACGGAAACCCGAAGAATTCATCCGTATCTAAAAGCAATATCCATTATGACCGACCTCATAATTCTGTTGATTTTGGGTTGACCGTTGTACTTGATCCATCTCACATACCCCACATAAATGCTGCCGGTGGAGCTGCTTGGTTGCCCTACTGTGTTTCTGTAAGGCTGAGATATACATTCGGGGAAAATCCAACTGTTTCATTTCTAGGGATGGAGGGAAGCCATGGTGGTCGGTCTTGTTGGCTGAGGTTTGATGACTGGGAGAAATGTAAACAGAGGGTGGTTCGAATAGTGGAAATGAATGGATGTTCAGCCGGGGAACATAATCAGGGAAGGTTGAGAATAATTGCAGATAGCGTACAAAGGGCACTACATGTGTGCCTTCAAGGATTGAGGGATGGCAATTCGGTCCCTGGCAGCACTGGAACTGCGTGATGTATCAGTTTACGCGCTGCATTGATGACAACGAAGGGAAACATAAATTTCAAAAAATAGTTAATTAGAGAAACGACCGTAAACAATCCGAGTCATGGTTTATTTGAGGTCTTCATTTAGCATATTGGTTAAATTAGGTTTAATCAGTTCGTGGTTTTCCTTTGTACAGGTAACCATATAAATTATGTTTTGCTAATCGCTGTACACCTACCCCTTTCTCGCTGCAAAGTAAAAAAGGGGGAAAACCTGAAGAATAGCCTGCATCCTGGTCCGTGCTTTTAGAAGCAATTAGAGGTCAGTATGATCATTAATGGACTGTTGGACTCTGTGATGTTTAAATGTTTTGAGATTTTTGGGGGAAAATTGTACTGGAAATTTTATTAAGGTTCACATAGGAGCATATTTGGATGCAGTTGAAGTTGGATATTATAAAAAATTTTGCTGTGTTGTTTTTAACTCTTCTCATAAAACTTCCATTGATTTGAGTTGGGAATTGTTATTTGCACAAGAAAATTTTGATTTTGAACATCTTATTCACATAAATGTGGATTTCATTTACTATTCATGTAAAGAGAGTCATCAAAAATTCCCTTCAATTCCCAATGAGTTGTGTATTGTTTTTTGCTTTTTGTTAGAACATTCACAATAGTTTTTTTTATCCCTGTCATTCTGCAGGATAGAAATTTAATTTTTTCACTATATACCCAACAAGTTCTTTATATTTATTCCTTAAATAAAAAAATTTAAAGTTAAAATTCGAAAGTTCCAACAGTCAAAACATATTTTGACGGGGGTAACTATTTGACTTTTGTATTGGCTATTACAACCTCTTGTTTTTAATTATAAAATTGTTATTGTTATAAAATATTATAATGGATGTCTAGATATAATGGATGTCTAAATTCATTTTCCCTATCTTTGATTGTAATGATTTTGAAACTCTCGTTGAGTTATAAAACTCATGACCTTTGAGTTTTGTAACCTCTTAGTATTGATGTCCTTGTACCATAAATAGTAACATTGTAAAGAGAATGGGTTAGACACACATACAATTACAACATATATGACATGAGAATACTCTTCTCCCTTAATCATCATCTTTGTTCTTAATATTATTAATCTTTTATAACACGTTATCAGCACGAATTGCTTCTCACCTTCGTCTTGAAGATAATCATATTTGAAGAAGGAGAATTTATATTTATATTTATATATATATATATATATATATATATATATATGGTTACGCAATTTTTTTTTAGCATAACATACTGCATGTTATTCCATTCATAACTTATTATTAGAATTTGTTATTCTTGGTTCAAGCATGCTAATTACTGTCGTACTCATATGTAAGCCATCGTATCACTCTCTGCACTTGAAAAACTTATATTAATATTCCTACAGCTTCACAAAGATAAAAAAAAAAAATATTATCACACCACCCTAAAATTGTCTTGCTACTATACGGTGAAATGTCTAACCTCAACTATTGCGTAGTGTTTTTCAATAAAAGTGTATTGTAATTTTGCATGCAACATTCAACTTATGAGCTGCATGGTTATTCAACTGCTGGGATATATTTCTTTTGGCATGATAACATATTTGATGTATTTCTAATGATCTTTTGATATATTTCTTTTTGGCATGGTATCATATTTGATATATTTCTAATAATTTTTTTGATATATTTTTGTATGAAGTTACAATGACAAATATACTTAGTAGTGTTGGTTTGTTATTTAGTTTTAGTGGACAAATTTAGTTTCGTGTTTTACTGCATTTCTATAAATTGTTTCATTACAATTAAATCTGAACATATATAATTATTTAATTTGGTGGGGAATATGTTTAGTTATTTAATATTTAAATCTTATAAATTTGAATTTGTTGCTCTTGATTTATATCGAGCAAGAATTGTTTGTAATGGAATCTTGATGCTGAGATTCATATAAAGGCAAATGACCTTGGAGATACAATTAAAGTTGGTAATCATGCATCCCTGTAGGATCATGCAAAATTAATGATTTTTATTCGCTATCATCTCCATGAAAAATTAAAATATGAGTACATTACAGTAAAAGACTCACTTATCTTATGAAATGATTTTAAAGGAAAGATATGAGAATCAAAAATTTGTATTTCTCCCAAAAGCTCGTTATAATTGGTTGCACCTGAAGTTGCAAGATTTTAAAAGTGTTGAATGAGAACAATTCTACATTTTTAAAAAATAATCTCACTATTAAAATTATGTGGGAAAAAACACTAATGAAGACATATTAGAGAAAATATTTATTATATTTCATGCCTCGAATATACTCCTGCAGCAGCAATATCGAGAGCGGAAGTTCATAAAATATTCTCTGAAGCAATAAAGGAAACTATGTTCCCAGAAGTGAAATTATGTCTTCTAGTAGCTGTACAAAATAATGAATTTTTGCTGAAAATCCAACAATCTCGCCCGACCCATTCTACTACATTCCCTAAAGTGAATGGAACCTCATTTGATAATTATAGAGGAAATTATGGTTGTGGTTGCGGTAGTGGACGTGAAAAGAACAATCAATATAGAAAAGAAAATGTACCTGTCGTACTCCTAAACATTTGGTAGATTTGTACCAAGACTCCATAAAAGAACAAAGAAATGGAATTGAAATAAACTTTATTGATCATAATGATCCTGAAGATCCCATGAATTATTTTGACTTTTCAAATGGAGTGGATATAACTAATTTTGACATCTATGATTTCCTTGATAATGTTGATAGAAATGTTCATACCAATTAATTATTTTTATTTCATTATATTATGACATTATAATAAGTAATTTTATTATATATTTTATTTATGTTTCAAGTAATAAAGTTAAATTTATGTTTTGCATATATGAAGTTGTATGAGCCAGAAGCTCATCAAACTTAATTAAAGGCTCTAGAAGAGCGATTATTCATCAAACATAATTGAACTCCTGAAGAGTAATTATTCATCAAACTTAATTAAAGTCTCTGGAAGAGCGATTATAATGTTGTCAAAGGGCACACAAGTTTGTATTGATGATTCTTTATATTCTCCTGAGGCAAGCAGAAATTTGCTCAGCTTTAAGGATATACGTTATAATGGTTATCATATTGAAACCAATATTGAAGGCAGTGAAGAATTTCTTTATATTACTTCAATAGTATCGGGCTAGAAGCTAATATTAGAAAAACTGTATATTTTCTCTTTTGGGTTATATTATACTAGTTAAAATGAGAATATTTGAAACAAATGTTGTAATACACCAGAAGTGTTTGGATCCAAATATTTTTATGATTTGACATGATCATTTAGGATCAATAATGATGCATTGAATTATTGAAAACTCCCATGAACATCCCTTAAAGAACCAGAAGATTCATTTACCTGTTGATTATATCAAAGTAAATTAATTACCAAACTATCACATTTAATTATTGTTATTTGGTGTTCATCTTTCTAAGAAAGAATTCATAGTGATATTTTTAAGGTATATTTTGAGGATTGTTATTTTAATAGTCTTTCCACCATTAGGGGGAGAAAAGTCGTTGCCTAAAGCACGACGTGAGATCATTGTCTGAAGCACGACAGGATATTAATTGGAATGTTTCAACGTTATTTAATCTTGATCCCTATAGAAATCAATATGAACTAGAAGTTCAAAGAATTATTTATTTAAAATGCATTGCAAATTAATTACCAGAAGTATTCACCGATAATAAGATAGTAGTGATATCTCACATTCTAGCTGCTAATACTCTAGCAGAGATTGAAGTCCCTGTAAGACAATCAGTTAATACATCAACAAATTGAATAAAAGTCACGTTTGAAACGTGGAAGAATTAATGATCGGTGTTAAGGATAAAATTTCCCAGAAGAAGAAAGTACAAGAAAAACAAGTTGCAGCCTATAAAGAGGCTATACCCATGAAACACGCTACAAAATTTATTGATCTATCCAAAACTTATGAATAAAAATCTCCTGTAAATAAAACTCTTGAAGTGTTATCCTCTGAAGAGGATGAGTTATCCCCTGAAAAGGATCAGTTACCTGAAAATAACGAGATCTCGATACATTATGTATATACAGGAGACAAATATATTGGATAGAAATAAAATTGTTGTCGACAACATATTTTCATATAAAATTGTTCTTGATATTACTAGAAGTAATGATCATGAATATGAACCACAAATCGTTGATGAATGTAGAAATATTTGGCCAATGTGAAAAGAGGCAATTTAAGTAGAATTAAATTCACTAAGTAAATATGAAGTTTTTGGACCTGTAGTCCGAACACCTAAAGGTGTAATGTCTGTTGGATACAAATGGGTATTTGTACATAAACAAAATGAGAAAAACAAAATTATAAGGTACAAAACGGACTTATAGCACAAAGGTTTCTCGCAGAGACCTAATATTACTTATGAAGAAACATATGCTCCTATAATTGACGCAATTACATTGATTTTTAATTAGCTTGGTAGCAAGAGAAATTAATGGATGTTGTTACATCATATTTGTATGGATCATTAGATAATGATATCTACATGAAAATCCCTGAAGGATATAAAATGTCTGAAACATATAATTCTACATCTTGAATTATGTATTCTATCAAACTACAAAGATTCTTATATGAGTTAAAGCAATTCAGATGCATATTGTGGTATAATCGCCTGAGTGAATATCTTTTGAAAGAAGGATTTGAGAATAATCCAATTTGTGCATGTATTTTTATCAAAAGATCATAATATGGATTTGTTATTATTACTGTATTTATTGATAAAAGATCTTGCTCCAGAAGAGTCGACAAAAATAATAAATTTGAGATGAAAGATATTGATAAGACAAATTTTTGTCTTGACCTACAAATTAAACTATGGAATTCTTGTTCATTAATCAACATACACAGAAAAAGTCCTGAAGTAACTATACATGGATAATGTTAATCCTTTAAGTACTCCAATGATGGGTTGGTAACTTGATATCAAGAAATATCCGTTTTAACCACAAGAAAATGATGAAGAAACTTTTGGTCTTGAAGTACCATATCTTCGTGAAATTGGTGTTTTGGTCATGAAGTACTATATCTTAATGTAATTGGTACTTTGATGTATCTTACAAATTTGACAAGTCCTAATATAGCATTTATAGTTAACTTACTAGCAATGTATAGTTATACACCAACTCGAAGACATTGTAATGAAATTAAACATATTTTACGTTATCTTCGTGAGACTATTGATTTGGGATTATTTTATCCAAAGGGTGATAAAACCAAGCATATTGCACCAAAATTATTTTATACATGAACCCCAGAAGAATGACGATATTGATATCAAACATCTATGATCATGTGATAATTTGGTTGATATATTCATTAAGTCATTACCAACTACGATTTTGAAGAAGATGGTGCACAATATTTGCATGCTTCGACTTAATGATATTTTTACCATGAACAATAAAAATTCTATGTACTTATGATGGGGAGTAAAAAGGATATGTGCTGATTGTACTCTTTTTCCTTCGGTAAGGTTTTTTCCCATTGAGTTTTCCTTTGCAAGGTTTTAATGAGGCAATCCCAAGGCACTAGAAGTTATACAAGAATATTGTACTCTTTTTCTTCGCCAATTTTTTTTCACTGGGTTTTTATTTGGTAAGGTTTTTAACGAGGCATATTCTTAGAAATTTGCTACAAAAGAACTCAATCCCTTATGTATGAAGACAATGCTGCATGTATAGCTCAATTAAAAGGAGGATACATCAAAAGAGATAGAAGAAAGCATATATCACCAAAATTCTTTTTCACACATGACCTTGATAAGTGTGGTGACATTGATGTTCAATAAATTCGATCAAAAAATAATCCAGCAGATTTGTTCATCAAAGCATTACCAACTACAACGTTTGAAAGATTACGTCGCAATATTGGAATACGACAGCTAAAGGACTTAATGATACATTCATGAGGGGGAGCTAATACGCGCTGCAGTCTTTTTTCCTTAACCAAGGTTTTTTTTTTCCATTGGATTTTTTCTGGTAAGGTTTTTAATACATCATCTTTCAATGCGTATGGCTATACAATAGACATCCAAGGGGGAGTGTTATAAAATATTATAATGGATGTCTAGATTCATTCTCCCTATCTTTGATTGTAATGATTTTGAAACTCCCATTGAGTTATAAAACTTATGACCTTTGAGTTTTGTAACCTCTTAGTATTGATGTCCTTGTACCATAAATAGTAACATTGTAAAGAGAATGGGTTAGAGACATATACAATTACAACATATATGACATGAGAATACTCTTCTCCCTTAATCATCATCTTTGTTCTTAACATTATTAATATTTTATAATAGTTATTGATTTATTAATCTTTTTGAAGTAAGTATGTGATATTTTTAAATTTAAAAGTAATATAAATTTAATCAATACATATTGTAACTTGTTTAGAAAAAAATTTACTACTTATAAAATTTATTATTTTGATAATTCTTAGCAAAATTATTAAGTTTGAGAATGCATCAAATTGACTTATAAACATTAATAATAATTTATAATTTATAAAAGAGAGTATAATTTATCAATTGTATCTCACTATAAAATAACTTTTATTTTATTTAAATTTGAAGTAATTTATGGAATGTATTGAATAAATTGTAGCTTGCAAATGTACATAAGATCAATATTAACTTTTAAAAAATTAATTTGTGATATTTTTAAATTTAAATTTAATATGATTCATTTAAAATTTGAAAATAATAAATTTTATAATTACTAGTACTTTTATAATATTTATAATTATATTGACATGAATTAAATAAATTTATATCAATTTTAAATTTGAATACGTTTGAAATTAATTTTTAAAAAATAAGTCAATATTAATTTTATAATTTGAAAATGAAGATGAGTTGGATAATGATTGATGAGTTGTCCACTTAAATGAGAGTGTGAAATATCATTTTACATACATAGAGAACGATTTTTGACTCCCCCATCCCGAGGAGTAAATTTTATATAGATATTAAAATAGAGAGTTAAATAAGGATAAGAAAACTGTTGGATAATGATTTGTTGATGTATTCTTCAAAGTTAGGGATATAAATTTTATTAGGAAAATTATTGTAAATACTCTTAGTACCTGCTAGGATAAAGGAAATTCCTTAATTAATTATGGGCTCATTAGTTCTCCAGTATCACTTCATGAAATATAATGGGCTAGTTTACATGGCCTAACACAATCTTCTCCGATTCTAATCCAATCTCTCTTGTAATGGGAAAAACTATTTCTCAAACTGGCCTAACAACTAATGTAGAGATACTTGTGCAAGTCTCTGGGACTTTTGCCCCTATCCAACTTGAAAAATAAGGCGATTGATAAACACATAGGCTAAATACTCTTTTCTCAAGGTTTTCAGAATAGAGATAGGTTATCGAACCAAAAAGTGCAAGGGTGGATGAATTCTTTGGTTCAACCAAAATTTAACTAAGCATTATTAATATATAAAAATATATATTACTTGTAATTAATAAAATTTTAAAAAATTTCGTTTTTTATAAACATAATAAATTTGAGTTACAATATTATTAAAAGTGGTTAATTTTAATATTAAAAAAAATTTGGCTCAAAAAATATTAAAAAATAATTAAAATCGGTTCACTGGGTCAACTTAATTGGTTTTATCAGTTGAACCACCGGTTCGACTGGTGGTCAACCAGTTCTACCAAGTTTTGACCAAAATTGGATTAATGACCCAAATCGAATCGGAGTGCAGAGCAATTCTAATTTTTACTGGTTGAACCAATTGTCCGATTTGGGTTTAACAACACTGCTCTTTAAGTTGTAATACTCTTTTAATTGGAATGCGTTCATTTAAAAGATACAATATTTTAATAATGAACTTTACTAAAGCTGGAAGTAAGTTTAAGTACAATCTCAATATGGTTAGAAAGGTTTCTAAACACTCATTTATCCATGCCATAATCTTGCTACAAAGGCCTAGAAAGTAAATTATATGGTTTATATTCTAATATTATGTAGTTTATCCTCCTAATGCTACTTTTCGATTGCATAAATAAATGTTTCAATAAAATAACTTATTTTTATGGAACGAACAGAAATGTGTTTGATTGTTCAATTGAAATGGATAAACCATTCCTATTCTTCCTAATTGTATGAATTTTATTTCTTGGAGGAGGTATGGAATGACTCATTTTAGCTGCAATAGAATGAATCATTCTACTCTCCATTCTATTCTATTCTCTATTAAATTTCTTCATCAATTCCATTCTTTTAGGCTTTCAGTCCAAACATAACATAAATGTTATACCGAGCTTCAAATTTAATATGTAATTATTATATTGTTATATAATTATGTAATACGTAAATATTAAAAGAGTCATGTTATATATGTAAGTCGATATCAACTTGAACTAATCACTAAATTGTATTTTGTAAGTTTTTATTTGAGGGAAAAGGAAAGGAAAGGAAAGGAAAGGAAAAGGAAGGGAAACTAATTAAGATCTTTCAAATCTCATGTTTGTGAGTTTTTAGGAAGAAAGGGAATGGATGGAGGTAAAATTGATTCAATTTTTGGCTTAAAATTTAACCCTACGTAGGAATCTGTTTGGGTTGTTGAATATTTTAAGGAATCAAATATTCCTAATTGCATTTAATTTCTAACTCCTAAGGAAAGTGTCAGAATATAATTCGACTTTCTTTCTTTAAGGAGATTATGTTCAATCCCATTAAGGAATCATTCCTAATGAGAAATCCTAATTCTATACGGGGAAGGAGGTGAAATCACTATAAATACAAGACTATATCCTAATCATTAGGTACACACATATTATTTTACAGCACTAGAGCATTAAGCCTCCATTGTTAAACCTTATTCAGCATATACTTATTCTCACACCGGAGCTATCCCCCGGCGGCCCAAGCCATCAAGCTTTCGGTGTAACTTCATTTCTGTGCAGGATTGAACGCGCTTTGGTGATTAAGGCGCATAGACGAATTTTGGCGTTAACATTGGCGCTAGAAGGATGGCTTTCTAGTGCCACGTAATTTTTAATCACAAAGGAGTTTTGGACGGAATCATGGTGAACATCAAGAAAATAGTTTCAACACGTGACTAATTGACGGCTGATCCTCCCCCTCATCAACTACGGGGTTCGGCCAAAGACAGGTTGGGGCCCTCGGTCTTGAAAAGGTTGGGGTCCCATGCCAATTATGTGGCCCCGTCGAAGGATAGGACAAGCGGTCCTCGATGAAGGTTGTTCTCAATAGCTAACAAGGAAGAAAGATCCAAGGACCATGTCGCGGACGTTCTGTCCTGAACACGTCCCCAAGACGAAGATAAGAGGAGGATGATCTTGACCAAAAAGGCACAGGGGGGAGACAGATGATTCTATGAAAGCTTTGCTCCTTCAGCGAATGTAGATCGACCAGCAGATGGTGCTTTTGATAGGTGGAGAGGACAGTGCTTCCAGCCATAACCAAAGGCAGTAGTAGTCTCCAGGGAATCAGTCCAGGACACATCATCCGGACGATAGGTGTGAGTTTTAATTTTTAATCTGACCGTTGGATCGTTGTGATTTTTGGATATGTTATACATATATAACTTGAGTATATGTTCACAAATTTTGAACCGTTAAAAATGAACGAATGATTTGTTATGAATTTTAAGAGGCGACTTATTCGGAAATTAGGTTTATAAATGATTTTGGTGGAAAATTCTAGAAATGAGTGGGCCCCACTTTTGGTTGTTGGGGAAGATGGCTGATTTTTGGTGGGGTAGAATAGTAGCAGGTAAAGCCATCAGGTTACAGGTCAAGTCTGCTTCGGCGTGCTAATATTTTCCTATAAATAGAGGGCTAAGTTAGAATTGAAAATCACACCAGAATTCATAAGTTTTTTCTCTTTTTCTCTCTAGATTATCGAGTGTATTTTGTGAGTATTTAGATACTTGGTGAGTTGCTATTCATCAATGCAAGTTTCCTTCAGTGTCATATCCGATATCCAGTCAGAAGTCTTGCTTTTTGAGGTAAGGGATAGTAAGGATTTTAAGGGTTGTTATGTTTTTCAGTTTCGTAATTTTTCGACCTTCAAAAAATTGGAAAAATTTGAAATGATAATTTGATGAGTTTTCTAGATTGTGTCCAAAATGGCGATTTTGGATGTATAGATTATGAGTTATGAATTTTATGAGAAAAGACTATTGTAAAAGTAAACCCTTATAACTCCTTGTGATTAACTCCAAAATTGGTGAAATTTTTATTGGGAGTACATGTATATGATAGAAGTATACTCTGTAAATTTTGGAATTTTGGATAAAAGTACAATTTTGATAAATATCTAAATATTAAATTTTGTTTTTGGCCATATAAAAATAATAAATGATTTTTAAAATTACGAGAAAAATATATGTTTAATATGGGACTATATTATACTAAATCTCGAGAAAAGAAAATTTATTTTATCTTGATTTGGTATTTTTCATGAAAATGGACTAGTTATGAGTAAATGAATTAAATATGTTATGTGAAGTAAAAAAATTGGAAAATAGGATTTTATGGCTTGAGAATCCTATATGAGGTATATGCAGATTTTTTATGAGTGTTTTGGTTATTGGTGATGAAATCTTATGAGTTTGAAATTTTAGGATGATTAAATGCATTATTTAGTAAAGTGTAAACAATTAAAATAAATTGTTTATAAGTTTAAGAAATGTTATTTCAATATCATTATACTGAAATATTGGTATGAATTTTATTGTGAAATTTCTACCTTTTTGTGTCGGGTTTACTATTCATAAGTTACTATTCACGAGTTACTATTCATGAAGTTACTATTCATGGGTTACTATTCACGAGTTACTATTCATGACAAAATTGGTTTCTTTTTCTAACCAAATTATAGTTGATTTATGAATATTACTCTTGAGATTAATTCTAGATGTTTTGATTATATTGATTTTACTATTATATATAACATTTTTATAACCTTAATGATGATATTTCTCTTTGACTTGAGTGTAAAGATGGGTAGATTTTTGGTAAGATCATGACTATGGGTTCGCTTTGGCCTGTAGTGCAAAGTTGAATTGTTGACTGGTATGATCGTGACCATTGAATTTATAATTGAATATCTTTAGCTTAAGTGCAAAGGTGAAATGATCAATATGGTTATAATTATTGTTTATATAAATTCTGAAATGATTATATATTTCTTTGAGATATTAATATATTTGGCCTGTAGTGCAAATATGAACTGTTGATAAATATATTTGGCCTGTAGTGCAAATATGAACTGTTGTTGAATATATTTGGCTTGTAGTGCAAATATGAACTGTTAAGGAATATCTTTGGCTTGTAGTGGAAAGATGAATTGTTGATGAATATCTTTGGCCCGTAGTGCAAAGATGACCTGTTGTTGAATATCTTTGGCCTGTAGTGCAAAGATGGTCTGTTGATGAATATCTTTGGCCATAGTGCAAAGATGAAATTGTTTGTATGATTATAAACAGGAACTGTGATTTGGTATAACCATGATCTTTGATGTTTCAGGTAAAGACATGTGATAAAAATTATCTTCGTCCTGGATGCGAAGAGGAATTTAGAATTACAATTATGATTATGAGTTATTCATATAATTGTGGAAAGGAACTGTTGATTAATGTTCTGAGGATAAAACATTGTTGGTGGACTTTTAATGTGGAGAAGATAATAGACTTTATGGTCTATTTGACTCTTCTAATGGATCGCTTCGTTCACTGCAACTATGGTTGAAAAATTTTATCATCTACCATATGTTCTAAATCTCGATTTATTCTTTGTTGAAGGCTATTGATAATTTATTTATCTTTAGTCATGATATTCTTTCTCGAGCTAGTTGTGCTCACCCTTTTGCTTCACAATTCCTTTTTCGTAATAAGAGAGTAGTTGGGTGAAAGAAGAAGAGGGTAACGGAGAAATAGAACAAGTGGTCTCTAGCTGTGGATGTTCTCCCTAAGCAGTATAGAAAGGTGTTGTATAAATAATTTAGTAGTTATATTTGGTGAATCAAATAGGGTGAGGCAAACCCAACGTTGGAAGGGTGTTTTGCCACTATCATACAAGATGTCTAATGACATACAACCCGTGTCAGGTCATCATAAGATGTTGTGCTCATCCACTTCTTTGAGTATATCTACGAGCACTACCTATATAATCTTGGTGTTTGGTTGAAGTATAACTCTCAATTAGAGACAGTAGAGATAATGATATGTCAAGAGAAGACTCACCATTGGAAAGAATATGATAGTAATCTTCTCATTTTTCTTTGGGGTCTATTGGATCAACCAAGGATAATTCTGTGGCCATATGATATCTATCATAACCTAGACGCATGGCCTCCCATGTACGAAGGTTTCCTTGAGCACTTCCCAAAGATTTTAATTTCTAAAACAATTTTTGACTATACCTTTATGTAAGATGTCATGGTGACGTGCTACCCAAGTTGGTGTCAAGAGTCACAGTTGATATATATATTTGTATCAAAACTCACAACACATGAGTTGTTGTATTTTGCACGACAATTGTTGTAATAAAGTTGTAGTTGTTTTCTGTACCATGTATTTGGCGACTCAGAATGGGTTGGATGGAATGGACCTATTTTGGGGTTGTCACATATGCACTCGCCTGGAAAGTAGCAGAGTTAGAAAAGAGATTGATCGAAGGTGATCGGTACAAGGGGACCCCAGTCAAATCGTCATCACCCTTCTCCCTAGAAATAGATCGAGAACGGGCTGATCCGAACAAGAAGGCCCCACATATGGAGAGTTACGACGGATTGGGAGATCCTTATGAACATAGTCAGGCTTACAATCGGCTGATGAACTACTATGACTACTTTAATGCGACTGAGTGTCAGATGTTCATGAAGACCCTGAAGAATGATGCTCGGTAGTGGATTATAACTTTGGCATCGAACTCAGTTTCATCGTGGAAGGAGCTCTGTGATAAGTTCCATTCTAGGTTCGGTAGTAATAAGAGGAGGGGAAAGAAAACAAGGTCTTTAGCTCAGATCAGGAAATACTCGAATGAGACCTTGAGCTAGTACGTGAAGAGGTTTTAGGAAGCGGTCAGACAAGTTGTAGATTTGAATGATATTCAGGCCCTCGACCTATTTTAGAATGGTTTGGACATTTTAAAGTCAAAGAAAGTGGTGAAAGACTTAATGTTTAACCATCCGAAGGACTTAGCTAAAGCATTTGACAGAACTGAAGGCTTCATAGTTGTAGAAGAGGCCATGGGCAGTCTGAAGTAGAGCACATCAGAGAAATCGAAGGATAAGGTGAGGAACAACTACTCCAAAAGTGAAAATAATAAATTAGATGGGTAGCAGAAAAAGTATAATAACAACAACAATGGTGGTTCGAGAAGAGGACACCCACCTTTCCCGAATCAGAGAGTTAACAAAATCTACACTCCACTTAACACTGATCATGCCACTATACTAGAGCAGATCAATGATAAACAATACTTTGAAACAGCCAAGCATGATATGAATTCTAGTAGGGGGAATCAGAATAAGTATTATGACTACTATGGCATGACTGAACATTCTACAAGATTTGCTAGAGTGTGAAGAACTTGATCGAGAAAAACGTCTAGAGTGGTGAGCTGGTTCAGTACGTGGTAGGACGAGATGCTTTGGGGAAAAATGACACCCCAGTAAAAAACCCAACCACCCAGCCTTAAGGTCAGACCCAGGCAGCACGCCGGGTGGTGGATGTGATCCCAGGCGGGTCGGTTGGAAAGGTTATGAGGAAGAAGAGGAGAGGTTTGATAAACGTTATGCTCCTTGTGTCTGATCAGCATGTTAGGTGAGAAAGACACTACCCGGGAACAATTATATCTTTTACGGATGAAGACTACCCTTCAAAGCCGATTAATCCACATGAATGAGCACTGATCATTATTGCACAGGTGGGTTCGATGGACATGAAAAGGATGATGATTGACAATGGCTCATCGGTGGATATTCTGTACACCTATGCCTATCAAAGAATGGATTTGGATGGTAAAAAATGGAGATCGAGCAGGAACCAACCCTATACAACTTCAACAACGATTCCGTTCGGGTAGCAAGGACGATTAAACTACCAGTCGTCTTCGGGACGACCCCTTAGCAAGTTAAAATTATGTGCAGATTCTTTGTGGTTTATGTAGATTTATCCTACAATGCCATTATGAGGAAGACAACTTTAACGCCGTTATAGGCAGTTACTTCGATTCCACATTTTAAAATCAAATTCCCGACACCGAATGAAGAAGGAGAGGTGGCTGGAGACCTTGATTTAGTAAAGAGATATTACAGGAACACACTGATCTCTATAGAGGTGGGGGTTAGCAAGTGAAAGTAAACGATGGCGGTTGAGATCAAACCATTTACCGAGGGCAATACAAAACCATTCACCATGCCTGCCGAATAGACGGAAGACGTTGAGCTGGTACCAGGGAAGAAATAAAAGATAGTCAAGATCGGGTCGGGACTGCAGGAGCCCTTTCAAACGAGTTTAGTAGAACTGCTTCAGAGCTATTTAGATATATATATATATATATATATATATGCGTGTGTGTGTGTGTGTGTGTGGGTTCCTAGTGACATTCCTGGGGTCGAAGAGAAGGTTGATGTGCACAGATTACATATGGACCCGACTAAAAAATTAATTCGTCAAAAAGAAAGATCTTTACCCCGGAGAGGCAGAAGATCATTGATGATGAGATAACAAAATTATTGGAAGCAGATTTCATCTTTAAGATTGACTACTCGGAATGGTTGACGAATGTAGTATTGGTACAGAAACAAAACGGTAAGTGGCGAGTTTGCATTGACTATACAGATTTGAATAAGGCATGTCCAAAAGACTTTTATCCACTCCCACATATCGATCAGATCATCGATATCTTTTCGGGGTATGCATTGCTTAGTTTCATGGATGTTTTTTTGGGGTATCATCTGATTTCAATGCATAAGAAAGATATCCTTCATCACTCACCGAGAGATTTATGTTTATAAGAAGATGACATTCGGACTGTTGAACGTCACCGCTACTTATCAAAGGATGATGAACTATGTGTTTTAGAAGCAGTTGGGTCGGAGCATGGAGGTATATATGGACGAAATGATCATCAAAATCATGTCAATTTGAGGTCATCTAGACGTTTTAGAAGACTATTTTCAGACCGTTTGCCACTACAAACGTAAGCTGAACCCGACAAAGTGCACCTTCAGTCTAGGGGCAGGGAAATTCTTGGGTTATTTAATCAGCAAGAGGGGAATCGAGGCAAATCCCAAAAAAGATCAAAACAATTCTGGACATGAAGTCCCCTCAGTCCTATAAGGATGTTCATTGATTGATTGGTCAGATAACAACATTGAAGAGATTCATGTCTAAGTCAACAGAAAGGTGTTTGCCCTTCTTCGATATGTTAAATGGGTCGAAGAATGAGAATAATTTCTAGTAGACTTCGGAATGTGAAGATGATTTTCGGGAATTAAATAGTAATTATCTTGGCTCCTTTGTTGGTAAAGTCGATTCCTTCGGAATCGATATATTTGTATTTGGTGGCTAGTTTGTTAGCGGTTGGTGTAGTATTAGTTTGAAAAATAGGAGGGAAGCAACATCCAGGTGTATTATGTGAACCATGTTCTTCGAGATGTATAAACTAGGTATCCAAACCTTGAGAAGTTTGCATATGCCCTAATAATAGCCAGTCGGAAGCTTCAGCATTACTTCTAAGGTCGGTTGGTTGTGGTGTATATAGATCAACCATTAAAGAAGATTCTAAATAAGCCAGACATCTCGGGTCAGCTAGCAGCTTGGGCTATGGAGTTGAGGCAGTTTATTTTGGAGTATCATTCTCAGACAACAATAAAGGGCCAGGCCTTGGTCAACTTTGTGGTCGAGTGCTCCTTTTTTTAGTTAGACGTCGTGAATTAGGTAGTAGGAACGGTGAGTTCGGTCTCAGACATTCAGACTGTTCAAATTTCATGGACACTATATGTGGATGGTTCTTCAACTTCGGATGTTAGTGGGGCCAGAGTTATTTTGACAAATCCATAGTGGTTCAAGGTACAACAGGTAATTCGCTTAGGGTTCAAGGCGACTAATAATGAGGCAGAGTATGAAGCAATCCTAGCATGTCTTTGGCTGGCGAAGAGTCTCAAGGTTCAGAGGATAATAATTTTTAGTGACTCTCAGTTAGTCATCAAGCATATTTCAGGAGAATATGAGGCTTGGGGGGACAAAAATGTGTAAATACTTGGTTAAAGGCAAAGATAGGCTCCATTACTTCAGTTCGTTTGCCTTCGAAGGGGTGGATAGATCAGATAACACCATTACCGATGCATTAGCAAGGCTAGCCACAACGGAGGCAAGCTCATTCAGTGGATCAATTTATTTGGAGGTCTTGAATTCACCAAGTGTTCAGCTTTCAGAGGTAATGTGTGTGATACGGTCAAACTGCTGGTTGACGCCTTACTTGGATTATCTGGCTAATGGTGTCTTACTTTCGGATCGGATGTTCGAAAAAAAAATGAAATATAGGAGTTCTAATTTTGTGCTCATCGATGGATATTTGTACCTAAAGAGCTCACTCGTCTGCTTTACTGAGGTGTCTTATACCATCTGAAGCCGAGTATGATCTTCGAGAAGTTCATGAAAGGATTTGTGGCGATCATATAGGAGAAAAGGCGTTGGCATATAAGGTGCCTCGACAGGGATATTATTGGCCTACAATTCTATTCCTTATCATCCACATGAAGAGTTGTACTCTGTTTTGTCTTCGATCTCATTTTTTTTGTGGGGTATTGATATTTTGTGTCTACTGCCAAAGGCGAAGGGTCAGTTCAGTTTTGTGATAATAACCATCGATTATATGACCAAGTGGGTGGAGGCCAAACCACTTTGGCAGATCACAGAACATGAATGTTTGAAGTTCTTGAAAGAATTCGTTGTTTTTCAGTTTGGGATTCTTATGGTGTTAGTCTCAAACAATGGTAGATAGTTTGTGGGCTCTAAGTTTGAAATTTTTTGACCATATCTTGAAGTTTAGCATCGGAAGACTTCGATGGCTCATCCTCAATCAATTGGTCAAGTAAAAGTCACCAATAGGACTCTACTAAATGGGATCAAACGAAGGCTTAATGAGGCTAAGACAAGGTGGCATGAAGAGTTACTCAGTGTATTATGGGCCTATCGGACTACTCCGAGGACTACTGTAGGTGACTCGCCATCCAGACTAACCTACGGGACTGATGTTCTTATTCATATTGAGATTGGGTCTCCTTCACTTTGAGTCAACCAGTTCAAAGAATTATATAATAACGAAGGCCTTCGCCTTAATTTGGATTTGTTGGAGGAGGTTAGGGAGTCAGCCCTGGTAAGGCTTGCAACCTACCAAAGGAGAGTGGCCATACATTATAATAAGGATGTGAAACTTAGGAGGTTTGAAGTTGGGGATCTAATTCTTCGAGAGGTGGAGGCTTCTATGGCCCAAAATCTCGGGAAGTTGATGCCTAATTGGGAGGGACCCTATGAGGTCATTGCAATGCCGAAACCAAGTACTTACCGGCTTCGAGCAATGGGTGAGATAGAAGTCAAGAACACTTCTCATGCAGGTAGACTTAAAAAATATAATCACTAAAGCATGCTAAGTATTTCAGTATGATGACTCTGTAAATTTTTCATAAGTTATATTAATAAAATGGATGCTCAGCTTTTTAACGAATGTTTTCTTTGATTGTTATTCAGTTTCCTAAAATGAATACTCTTCATAATATATTTAAATGAATATTCATTTTCCCGAAACGAATATTTTTACATTACTTATTCAATTCTACCGAATGAATATTTATTCTTTATTTTTTGCCCATATGTTAAATGAGTATTCAATTTTAAAACGAGTATTGTAAATTAACTTCTTATGTTTAACTGGGTGTTCAGTTCTCTCGAACGAATGTCTTCTTCCTCCTCATTTTATCTAAATGAATATTTACCAATTTCACAAGTGTTCAGTTCTTTGAACGAACATTTTTTAAAATGTATATGTGAAATTAACATTCGGCTCTTTGGAATGAATAAAACTTTCTTTAACTTACTTGATAATTACATTGGGATAAATACATAGTAAACAAAGTAGAACTACAACTGTGGTGGATCGTCTTCAGCTTCATCTTTAGAGGAGTGTAAGACAGAGACGTCCATTTTGGTAGCAGTGATTTTTGCCTTATCTGTTAGGATTATGAATGATATTCCTATTTTTATATGATTTGATTATGATATAAATGAATGAATATGCAAGTATGCTTGCATTAATTAAAGTTGTAAAGTCCTTTGATAGATAATAAGAACATATGTACAAGGACTTAGAATGAATTGATCAAATATGTTAGGTTGATCCTACATAAGGAAAATAGCTTTGTAAAGTCCTTAAAAAGAAATGATGTACAAGGACTATAAATGTAGAAAGATCAAGTTTGTTAGGTTGATCTTATAATGTAATAGATAGGCTTGTCTGATCGTCGAGCACTGCACCAGAAATCATAGTCTGCCACTCGAGAACTATCAAGGCGGAATCCTAGTCTGCAAGATAGTAGATCTCGGAGTTCGTAGATTGCCAGGAGAGACGAGGAAGGATCTTAGTGTGTCGAGAAGAACTTCCTCGGAGTCGTAGTTTGCTGAGGAAGTCATGTTCGAATCGTGAGAGGCCGGTCTCGTCTAAGAGCCGAAGTAGAGCATCTGTCGAAGCCAAGTCAAGAATCGTAGACCACACTCGGAGTCGTAGAGTCTACTGATCATATCAGAGGTAGAGATCGTAGTTGAGCCAGATCAGACGAAGACAACAAACTTAAGGACAGAAATCGTAGAATGTCAAGATCTAATCTCGGAGTCGTAGCGTCTGCATAACGAAAACTGAATCGTAGAGTGCAGAACTAAGGCTTCAATAGAGGTGCTCACAACGCCAAGGCAGAATCGTAGAGGTAACACGATTCTTAATAAATGAGCACTCCCAGAATATCCAAAGTACGAAGTCTCTGGTCTGAGCCGCAAAGATACATTCCACCTGAATGAAACTAGAGAGCACTCAACAAATATCATGCAAGCTAACAGAAGATCTAAGCACCAACCCAATCAACATCCATATTGAGTTATGAAGCCATTCAAGATGAAGTCTTCCACAAGATAATCAGAAGAAGACTTCAGTAAAAGTAACTGACTAAGGAAAGTCATTAAGTGCAATAGTTGTCAAAAGAACATAAGACAACGATCTTGGGATTAACCAGGATCATAGTGTTTGCCAAACAAAGCAGGAACTGATGGAGTGTACACAGAGATACTGGTTAGTTTACGAAGAACAAGGCTAAAGTGATTAAGCATGGGTCAGTCCATTGATGATAAGTGAACGAGAGATCACAATGAGAAAACAAGTTGGGTATGCCACAAATCTGATGTGTCTTACTATTCAGAAGAGGCCAAAACAAGGAGTCAAGCTATTAGTTCCTGAGACCAGTCAAAGCAAACAGAAGTGTTGAAGCACTGCACAAGAGAAGGAAAAGGTGTCCTACATTGAAGATCCAATGAACACTTCCTCATGATCGTAGTGTTGTCTCAACATGTCAATGAGCAACATTCAACAAGACACACTACGATCAGGTCCAAGAACATCTGCATCAGAATCGTAGAGTTTGGTCATCTAAAGATTGAAGCATTGACAACGGTTCAATCTGAAGACTGATATTCAAACATTGTTGTGTGAGAGCATCGATGTAAAAGGACAACTGCTGATGCTCAAATTGAGAAATCAGAAAGTGGAAATAAAGTTGACTACTTGCTCGAGACATCAAAGTGACATTTCTGACGGGGTAGGTGAAATAGTAGACTGCAGTGTCATAAAGATGAAAAAGGGGATGTCATGTCACATCTGCAGTCTACATCAAATAACTCGAGATCTGCGATGCAACTAAAATAGCTCCCAACGGCTACATTCCAACAGGAAGGTTATTAAGGAGTATAAATCAACAAAAGCTTCAAAGATCAAGTGTTGCTGAGTTACAGAATCGTTGAGTTGTTAGAATGCTATATTGTGGACTCTACGAGTTCCACCAGAGCTAAACATAACAAGTCTCAGTGACAGTGAGACTACGAAGATGGAAGTGAAGCAGATTTGAAGAAGGACTTAAACAGACTAAAGCTTAACTCAATAAGGATGAGAATGGCACTGAAGATGGCAGCTAAGCTGAGAGCCGAGAAGGCTAGGAAGATATCATTCAAAAAAGTGGCAGAGCACAAAGAAGATACAGAGAGCCACTCTACGAATCACAATGAACCAAAAGCTGAAACAGAACAGATGCAGAACCATGTCTGCAAACCATTCAAGAAGGGTTCAGGGAATGCTAAGTGTCAGACGAAGTCTACCAAAAGCTCAAACACTTAGCAAACCCAAATGATGATGGTGCACAACTGACATCGGATGAAAATTAGTGGAAAAGAATGAAGATCAGCTGCACCAGAGAAGAGGTGGTCCAGACTCTACGCAAAATACAAAGAGGACCACGCCAAGCTGCTAAGTACAGAAGATGTTTAAGCTTAAAGATATCTTAGCTGCAAGACAACAACAATAACAAAAACAACAAGTAGTAAGGGCCTGATGGGTCCTTGTCCAGAGGGACTAAATGAAGTTCCAAGCCTGCTGGGCTTGAAGAGTTCCTAAGGAACTAAAGGAGTTCTAAGCCTGCTGGGCTTGAAGAGTTCTTAGTGAATTGGAGTTCCAAGGTTGCTGGCCTTGAAGGAATCTTAGTGATTCAGGGCGCTACCCTTCCTTAGTGGAAATCCTGTTAATTAAAGTAGAATAATGGATTAGGAGCTTGAGTTTCGGAACCACTTAAAATCCCTTGTATCTTTTACATTCAGTCATTTATTTACTATCATTTACATTATGTACCTAACTACTATAAATGCTATGTATATATTAACTACTTACAACTAAACTAACTCTACGAACAATGTATGTATGTTCATGATTATATCAATGAAGTGGATCTTTTACTTATTTTGATGTGCTTGAAAAGATACTTATGTTTGTCATATGCTAAGTCATTAGCAATACAAAATAAACGAGAAAAGTATTTAAAATTAAAATGGAACTATTCAACCCCCCCTTCTAGATCTATTGTGTGCCTACTGGGAACTAACAATTGGTATCAAAGCAGGTTCTCATCATATATTCAAAAACTAATCGCTTTGAGTCTGATCCTAGGCACAAACATTTTTCTAAACTTAGTTTAGTAGTAAGTCACTTGTAAAAGAAGATGAGCTCACACCTTGGAAATATTGTGTACAGGTAAATGAGTATATACACCTGAAGCTGCTCAGATTGGTCCAGGTTCTTAAATGCCATAACAAAAAGACCAATCCTTATCCTTGGCCACAGTCAATCTTGTAGTCTGAAGACCAGGCAAGGAAGCTCAAGAGGCATCAACAGCAAAGAGTCAAGAATCCACCAGTCTGAAAGATAAGATGGCCATATGTGCTAAGAAGTACTTATCCAGAGAAGAAAAAAGAATTTCTCAAATATGTATTTGGCTAACAAGAAGCTGGATGTGAACCTTGAGGTTCAAAGGTATCAAAGAACTAAGGATGCCAAGATTCTCTTAGCTTACATCTTCAAGACTATGACTGATTGATCGAAGGACAACTGGAGCTACAAGCTGTCAGAAATAAATGAAAAATATACACATCTAGGCCTAACCTCATTATATCAAGATAAATGACTGTCAAGAAACTAACAGTAGAAAGGTACAGTTCCTCATTAATATAAATGTGTACATCATGTTGCACCACCTTATGCACTATAAAAATATTCTATCAAAAGACCATACTCTACCTAAAAAGAGGAAGACAAAAAGTACACTGAGAATGGAAACTCAAATGCTAACAAACTTTCTCTCCATCCAAGTTTTAGGTTGAACAAAACATCTTGAAAAAAGTCTGAAGTAGGTCATAAACATATCAATGTTTAATTAATCTTAAGTGGAGTAATTTTTGCTGATGGGTTAGTATGTATGTACAAACCTATGTTCCATGTTTTTGATAACATATAGAGTATGATCAGTTCTACAAGAGTATCTTGAAGATTCGTAGAAACTGATCACCTCCATGAATCAACCAGATAAAAATAAGTGATAGAGTTGATTATCACTCTGTGAACATTTTAACCTTGTGAACATAACCAAGCAAATGATGAAACCATCAAAGAAAAAGAGTGTTTTATTAAAATGGTTAATCTTACACACACTCTGTTGGGTTTCGGCACATAAAACGCAGCGAAAATTAAACAGTTTAAAGTGCAATTTCGAAACCTTAAAACAGGATCCATGCAAAAAATAATTAATTCAGTGGTTAGAAAATATACCGATTAAGAAAGCTAGAAATTGATGTGGTCGAATCTCCAACGCAATCCAATGGAACAACGTCTCTATGGTATCCACATGAACGCTCACGAATCGTCGCACGATTCTGCAATTGAAGGGAGCTGCGGTACTAGCCACCAATGGAACAGGTTTTCGAACTTTTCTCTATTCTCTCTCTAAGAGCGGCTAGGGTTTGTGAGGTTATGATCGTTAACCCTAAAATAGCTGCTACATATCATATATATAGTGGTTAAAAAGGATTAATCCAAAACCCTTTTAAAATCCGAAATTATTTATATATATATATATATCTTAATTAAGTCTTAATTAATATACCTATATATAAATTATCCTATTAATTTAAATTCGCAATTTAAATATTATCAATTACATTGACATATTTAAATCTTTATAATTTAAATTAATTCTCTTTTAATTACGTTCTATGTGTGTGACCCTATAGGTTATTATTACGTTGGCAATAATTTTAAAATCATATTATAAAATCATAAACAGTGAGCGGCATCTAGTAATGCATCACTGCTATCCAAGTAATAATAAGATCGATGATTCGATGCAACCTTTTCATGATCAATGTTTCAATGCAATTTAATCCTTTTAACCTTGACATCCTAGATTAAACTCGAGTCATGGAATATATCATACTCTTCATAATTCAATTTGAGTTTTCTTGATCAATGAGTAGACTATATGAAACAAATTACTATTTGAGCATGGCCATGCATTTCATAGTCCTACCCAATCAAGAGGCCTATGGATATCACCCCTAATATATAAGAGGGTTAAATTACATCTAGATCACTCATATTTCTCACACGATTCATGATGTACCCAATAATCACTTTTATAGTCCACCTTATTAAAGGTGACCTTTGATGATATCAAAGTACATAAATTCTCATGTAGTAATATAGTGATTTCAGGTCGGAGGACCATTACATCATTGTCACTATGAGAATCGCTAATGACACTTCGATGCTCCATATAGAATTCTCATGGTGGGTATGTCCGAAGACATCGTTTCTACAACACATACCTATCGCATTGACTTAATATCTCATATATTTATGACCCAATGAGATTTGGTCATCAGTCAATCCACATACTAGTCTCAATGCATCATTGTTGTCCTGTCAACAATGATACTCGACTAGGGACATTTAAGAGCAATAATACTAATTGTAATTATATAATCTCATGTTCAAGTCACATACTTAAAACTATATAAATTGTATCACTATTCTAAGGAATTTTATTATGTTAACATTTATATAACGCAGTAAATAAAACCATAATAAAATCATTCATTTATTCAATCAAATATAATATCAAAATGTTAAGCAATTATATCAAATAATTGGCCTCTAGGGCATAAACTCTAACACACTCATCATCATACATCTTAAAATGTCATATCTAAATTGGATACATGCATGAATATGATTGTTGGTGATCAATATGATGAAAATTCAAATATATGAGGAACGGGGATTTTGAAAGCTAACCTGGTAGGACCCATTTAACCATGGGTACCAAAAATAAAAATTTATCTAACCTGCAGCTGCTTGGTCTATTTGACCATACTAAGGAATGCTGAAGCAGAAGACTTCAGTCAAGAAGATTTAACCAGCAGAAAGCTTAAGACATTTCAAAAATGTTTCTGACAAAATCCTTATTTGTCAAAGCCTGTCCTTGAAGACTTGCTGAGCTAACATGAATGAAGCTCACATGGTTGCTGATCTCTATATGAAAGCAGACCAATCACCCTAAGATAAAAAGGGTCTTATATGCTCAATCATCCAAAGCATATCATCTGGGAAGAACCCTCGAGAAACTCATTATAGAAGTAGAACTCCACAAGTACAAACTGACTACGTTCGTAGTTTTGTCAAATTATCGTAGAGTGATCAGTCCTGAAGATATCTATTTTAATGATCCAAGGAGGTTTAAATGATTGTGATGACTTCAGTCAGAAGGAGATATGCAAGGATGCCTTCTGATGTACATGAAGAAGAAGATCTCACACCTCTCTGAGAAGATAGTATCAACTATGGGGGAGCAGTGATCTATTAAGGAAAAGAAGCACTGAAAGTATCAGAAATACACTATGAATAAATGTTCCAGTTACAAAGTCCCAAAACTTTGTTGCTAATGGACCAAATGAAGATCTATAGTCAGTAGGAACGTCTTAAAATGTGATACTGATAACCTTGTCAACCACCCAACTCAAAAATCATGGAACGCCTACGATCAAACATCTGATCATAGTGTAAGAGCATGAGGACACCACGATTACAGCCAATGCAAATGTCTAAAGTTGATAGATGAACTCCCCAGTAGAAAAGGTTAAATGAGATATCAGTGCTAATCACTTCTAAAAATTTTCATCTGGAAAGCGCCTCAAGGACAAACCTGACCCTTAGTTCACTCTAAGAGGTTGGCTCTTCCCGAGCTACCTTAACCTAGAAGGAATGCTTAGTTAAGTTCATTTCAAGGACCAGGACATACAACGATTATAGAGTAGATTCTGAAGTGAACTCGGCGATCGTAGTGAAACCTCAACGATCGTAAAATAGGCTCTACGATCGCAGTCTTCCTAGAGGATACACTAGCTCATAGGTAGCCCGGAAGAACTAGACACATGCCCAACTATTCAGATCATGTGGAGATAAGTTTGATTACAGTTTGGAAAGATGCCCTGCAGACTCACCTCAGAAGTTCAGTGCCCAAACTATCATGAGGTACATCAGTGATTAAGCCATGCAACTTTAAGATGAGGACTAATATCAAAACATCCACTGAAGCATCTCTCAGAAGACGATCATTGAGTTAACAGAGAAAAACGTAGAGTCCATAGCTACCTCACCAAGCTACTCTACGTACTGAAAAGGTCAACGGTCAATCTACGTCAGTAATGTTTATTTTCTTAAAAGGAAATTAAAGCTGAAAAACTATTCAGTTTATGGGGAGTTACAGTTTCTTAATGGGTATCGTGCAACCAATGACTGGTTGACACATCACAGCTTATGCAGATTTAGAGGAAACCGTCATAAAGATAAATTTAAAATCTCCAAACAGTTATCAAAAGCTATCGAACCTCTCTCCCTCCCTTTTTTTCAAACCCTAAAATCATCTTCAAAGCCTGATTCCATTAAACCTCTAGAATCGCCCAAATCGCATTCAATTATCTCTCATAGAAGGTCTAAAGCTAAATACCCATATATTTCGAACCCTCAAAATGGAAGAATGTCGTGTTATAACCGAAATCCAACCATGCTTCAAGAAGTTCGAAAGATCAGAAAAAAAGTTCAAGGATATACTTGAGCTTGTAAAGGATGCTGGGTTTTCTGAATGCTTGGAAGCCAACACTCCAGTCTATATGGAGCTAGTGAAGCAATTCTACTCCAATGCATCGATAGATTCGGGGATTCTGTCCACAAAGGTCAAAGGAGCAAGCCTGAAGATAAGGGCATCAGACATCAACCAATGTCTAGGGTTCCCCGACCAAGGTCAGATAAACCTTGAGGAAGTTGACATTAAAGAAGGTAAGAAGTCAATGCGTTACAGGAGGAACATAAATCTGAAGGATATGAAGAAGAAGGAGTTTCCTGAAGAGTTTGAATTTTTGGCTGATATTACAGGAAAATATATCTTGTGCAAGGACACTGCATATGATACTGTCAGTGATCTGCAATTAAGAGTTATCACTGCAATCGTCATGAAGCAGCAGATGAACTTCGGAGACCTTATAATTGATTGGCTGACCAAATGGTTGGAAAAGGCTGAGATGAAGAAGTCTACAGATAAACCACTCACAAAGGTTTTTCATGGAAGACTCTTGAGCATTGTTCTAAAGGAGAAACTAAAAAGTAAGATAAAAGGATGATGAGGGAGAATTACTGAATGTTCATAAAGTGATGTCCCCACAGTTGTTGGAAAACGGGAAGAAAAGTGGCAAAGCACAAAGAAGATCCAGAGAACCACTCTACGAATCACCGTGAACCAAAAGCTAAAACAAGACAGATGCATAACCATGTCTACAAACCATTCAAGAAGGGTTCACGGAATGCTATGTGCTAGACAAAGTCTACCAAAAGCTCAAACACTTAGCAAACCCAAATAGTGATGGTGCACAGCTGACATCGGATGAAGATGAGCAGAACAAAATGAAGATCAGCTGCACCAGAGAAGAAGTGGTCCAGACTCTACGCAGAATGAAAAGAGGACCACGCCAAGATGCTAAGTACAGAAGATGTTCAAGCTTAAAGACATCTCAGTTGCATGACAACAACAACAACAACAAGTAACTAGAACCTGAGGGGTCCTTTTTCGAAGGGACTATATGAAGTTCCAAGCCTGTTGGGCTTGAATAGTTCCTAGAGAACTAGAGGAGTTCCAAGCCTGCTGGGCTTGAAGAGTTCTTAGTGAACTGGAGTTCTAAGGCTACTAGCCTTGAAGGAATCTTAGTGATTCAGGGTGTTGCCCTTCCTTAGTGGAAATCCAGCTAGTTAAAGCAGAAGAGTGGATTAGGAGCTTGAGTCTCTGAACCACTTAAAATCCCTTGTGTCTTTTACATTCAGTCATTTATTTACTGTCATTTACATTATGTACCTGACTGCTATAAATGATATGTATGTATTAACTGCTTATAACTAAACTAACTCTATGAATAATGTATGTATATTAATGATTATACAATGAAGGAGATCTTTTACTTATTCCGTTGTGCTTAAAAAGATTCTTATATTTGTCATATGCTAAGTCATTAGCAATACAAAATAAACAAAAAAAATATTTAAAATTTAAAAGGATCTATTTAACCCCCCCCCCTTCTAGATCTATTGTGTGCCTACTGGGAACTAACATTATCTTTACTTCGAGAGATTTTATATCCCTCAACATACATTTGCATCACTTCTACTGATAGCTTAGGGGAGTCTATGTAGTCCTGACAGATTTATTTTTTCAGCTCTTCGGTTAGAGAAGGCCCTAGAGCCTTGTATTCTTTGAATTCTTTTTCTAAGGCAACACAGGCTCAAAATGTTTTTTCTTCCTTTTTGACCAAGTCCAGGTTCTGACGATTGAGAGCTTGGTTGTTTTGATTCAATTTGTCATTCTCATTCTGCACAGTCTCATAATTCTTGATGATGTCCTTTCGACGAGCTTTTACTTCTGCAACCTCCTCCTTCAAATTTGCAATGTCAACTTAGAGGTTTTCATAGTAGAAAGAAGTATTTTGGTGAAAACTACTTTCTTTTGCGAGGACAACCTTTAGTTGCTCATTTTTTATTTTGGTTTCTTTATCTTCTTATTCAATTTTTTCCCATCAGCGGATGAGGCAACTGGAGATGGCAGAAGCCTGAAATTAATGTTGTTTTGGTTAGTGTTAGACATAACTAAATGGAGGTTACATTAGAAGAATGGTTTCAGTTGGTCTTACCCGGCCTTGATGCATAATTCCTGCATAGACGAGTTCTCTGGTAGTTATGCCTTGGAATCGGTGCTTGTCAGCTGGGAGAACAAAGTTGTCAGAGAGTTAGAGGGGATACTCATTTGGTTCTTCAAGCCCAATCAACATTGAGGTTTGAGCCTCTCGAATTCAGCTGGGAGAAGGTTGTTTTGTAGGAGAATGGATGCATTGATGGGACTGATCGGGAGAAGTTTCAATGTTGGCCCTTTTATTTGGTGGTTCAAAGGAAAGGTCTTCAGGTTCTTTTCGTTTTTGGTTTTGGTTTAGGTCGGGGGTATTGGTTGGGATGGCTTCAGTGATTGGGATGTTTTTACTTGCGGTAATGGGGGGTTTTGGATGGAGCAGTTTTGGGTGCTTTAGAAGTCGTTGTTTGAGTAACGACCTTGGTACGCCTTTTCTTAATCTGAAGGATTTTGGTCCTTTCGGAGTTCGGCATGTCTAAAGGGCTTTTTCTAAAGAGGGGAGTGGGGATTGTTGTTGGCTTATGTGTCTTTACACGCAGGTTTGGATTAGTATGGGAAGTGGATGGCCCTTCGGCTATAATTTTGTAAGGTGTGGTCTCGATAATTGGTGGGGTGTTGTTTGTCTGGGAGAAATCTTCGGTAGTGGTACCTTCAAGGTTTTCCCGTCCTGGAGAAGTTGGCTTAATGAGGGATATTGTATGCAGAAGATGGATCAGGTTTGGTAATGACAAATTAAAAAATATTCGAATACAAGAACAAGAAAAAGGGTTTTAAAACTTACGTTTGTGATTATACAACTAGGATTGCTTGGTCATAAGATTGAAATCCCATTCCTTCATTGATAAATTTTTGATCAGCTTTACTATTTCGATGATTCTGCTTGGAGGTGTTTCTCAAATGGTGACATTCTGCCTTTCTCAGTATGTGGGTCGAATCGTGTGTCGGCGCGAGTGTCCGCCCTTTCGACGAAGAAGAACGATTGAGTGTGCCACCCCTTGTTGCTCGAAGGGGCACCCATCAGGGATCGTCATTTGATTTTTTGGTTTGGTTTTAGTTGTTGTTTACTCAAGTCCCTAAACCTAGGTTCTCGAGATTGGCCCAAGAGAATAAGGAGAAAAAGAAGTCGATTATGGGAGGAACACCGACCTCGTGACAAAAAGCGATGAAGGCAATAATGCTAATATAAGAATTTGGCACCAGCTAGGCGAAACATGCCAATAAACCCTAATAAGGTAATGATGAAAGCGTGGAGGGGCAACCAAACCAATTTCTCCGTTAGGGTGAGGGACATTGTTGTCCAACTGTCAGGTCGGTGGTACATCTTGTTGGATTCAGAAGGGGCATTGAGCTGGTAGGTTTCAGGGATGTGTTAATGCTCTCGGATTATAGCAAGGTCATCTTCGGTATTGGAGGATTTGGTTTTGGCGTGGGGAAAAGTTGTCTGAGTATTCTCGGATCATTTTTGAAAATCCAACTATGCCTTGGATTGGGTTGGTGCTTGGGGGGGGCAGAGTTGGTTGTAGTGGTGACAATGATGGCTTTGGTGGTGATAACGTTGGTGGTGGTGTTACGAAAGGGTTGAGATGAAGGAAATAGGAATGACGTCAATAAAATCTGAGTTGTTGGGAGTGGAAGAAGTCGGTGTGCTTGAGAAGGCCATTGTTGTTGTGAAAGTAAGGAGGTAGTTTGCCGAAAGTAAATTTTGCAGAAAGGAGAAGGGATCTCTGAGAATTTGAAATGGATAGAATGAATGTCTAATTTGGGGGAAAGGGTCTTGAAATGTCTTGTCTTTTCAACTTCGCGTGTTTTTCGAAGGACGTCTATTAATGTGGCTGAATTGATGGCATGCATGGGAAAGTGATGTGGGATCTTTACATTATGTGTTGGGCAAGTTTCCGAGGAGTTGGGGTTGTAACTTTTTTATGATTAATCATTGGACTTTTATTGAGGGACTCTTCCATTAAATGTTCCATTTAACCAAAGAGTGGGGGAAATGTTGGGGCGTAATTATTTGGGCCAAAGTCCACGTAGATGTATTTAACTCAATGTAGGAATATGTTTGGGTAGTTAAATATTTTATAGAATCAAAGATTCCTAATTGCATTTAATTTCCAACTCCTAAGGAAAATGTCAAGATATAATCCGACTTCCTTTCTTTAAGGAGATTCCGTTCAATCACATTAAGGAATCATACCTAATGAGGAATTCTAATTCTATACGGGGAAGGAGGTGTGATAACTATAAATACAAAGCAATACCCTAATCATCAAGTACACACACATATTATTTTACAGAACTAGAGCATTAAACCTCCATTGTTGAACCTTATTCAACCTGTACTTATTCTCACATCAGAGCTATCCCACAGCGGCCCAAGCCATCAAAATTTTGGTGTAACTTCGTTTCTGTGCAGGATTGAACGCGCTTTGGTGATTGAAGCGCGTAAACGAATCTTGGCGTTAACATGTAACAAAGCCAAAAAAAAAACTAAGCAAAATAATTCTAATAGATAAACATTATTAAATAATATCATTTCGTATATTTATATATATAAGGATAATATAATAATAGTGTAGTTTATAAATAAGAATCATTTCCCTTCCTTTCCCTACTTTTAAACTCACAAACAAGGGAAAATTTAATTAAAATTTTATCCCTTCCCTTTCTTTCTAAAACTCACAAACATGACAAAGAAAATTATAATCCCTTCCCTTCCCTTCCCCTCCTATACTTTTCCTTCCAATCTCATCCCTCTAAATTCACAAACGCATTGTAATGACATATATATACTGTCACAATTTTGTTTTACCACCCGTGTCTCATTAATTTTGTACCAAGTCGATATATAAAGTTTTTTTTATAAAAAATATTCATGTCACATCATTTTGAATCTTGATTCGACACCTAAGATTACTCTTTCTTCTTATTATATAGACTAATACTCTGAGCCACCCACATTACATGTGGAATTTATATTATGATATTAATTTTAATAAGTTAAAATTTTAAGGATTAAAGTTGTAATTACAAGATTAAAATAAGAATTATCATAAAAGTTAAAGGGCATTTTAATAAGCTAAAAAGGCTTCAAATTTTTTGTTAAAATTATTTCTCTAGCTTTATATATTAGATTGTGATGTATGTAAAAATAATTCATCAATGACAAGTTTTCACATGTTATTTATAGAACTCTATTAATAAAGGGTAGTATAATAATTTTTCCCGCGGACTATTCTAAAACTATATTAAATATGATAAATGATAGAATTCCCACAATATTTAATTTACCAAGGATTGTGAATATGTAAGGTCTCTAAATCCATGTATGATTGTTATTCTTAACTCTTGTAGGAGAGGACTCTCATGCTATAAATAAGGGATACTCCAACACATTTGAGGTACACTATTTACTCTTGTTAGAAACTGAATGTTTAATCTGATGACGATATGATTAATGTGTAATTGTTCAGTAGTTTTTGTAAATTCATTCTTAAGAATATAATGTACAAAGACTTAGAATAGAAAGATCAAACTTGTTAGGATGATCTTATAAGCTACCATATTTATTTTAATCTTTTAAAGATGTACACAAAACATTTATTTTAATCTTTTAGATGTGACGCCCCCAAAATAGGTATACATCACCCATTTTGAGTCTCCAAGTACATGGTACAGAATACAAATACAAACTTAAATATACAACATGAACTGTGAGTTTTAATATAAATATTTTCTACTAGACAATATTCAAACTCAAAATAAGTCATCAATGCATTTATTATCACACTATTTCACATAATAGTGAGGACTACTAATGCAAACATCTGGACCGTCACTCCGTTCCCCGACTAGTCCCAGCTATATTCTCATTTCCTAAAGAGAACAATGAAAGCAAAGGGTGAGCTCTACTAGCCCAGTAAGAAATATTATAACTAAGATAATGCAGAATAAATTATCGTTAGCCTTCAACAGTGTTAAACTGATAAAAAACAATAGACATCAAGTTTAACTGCAGCGGAACAAACAATCCATTAGAAGAGTCAAGTAGAGCATGATATCTACTATCTTCTATGATTCAAAAGAATTTATCATCAATTTTATCGCTGAGACTCATCTTAATAAATAATCCACATCATCGAATAACCCATGCACTACGGCCAAGGATATTAATTAGAATCACAACTATAAATTATCCATGCACTACGGGCCAAGGATATTCGTGTTTTCATCAATGGTCATGATCATGCCAACAACTGTCCATCAATGCACTACCGGCCAATAAGAACTTTTATCACATCATTTGTAACATTACGGTCATGATTATACCGAATAATCCCTGGTCATAATCATACCAAGTCCATCTATGCACTACGGGCCACATATGACTTTCATAATAATACAAGCATAATGATGATGACAATAATATAAGAATTCAATTAAATGAAATCAAAGGATAAATTTTAATGATTTATAATTTAATTTATCCAGAATTCAATAATATCCAAATTGTCAACATGATACTGCTTTGTGGAGTAAAATTCAAGAATAATATTGTATCAAAAATGATTTGGACCAAAAAGAAATCAATTCTTGTCATGAATAGTACCCCGGGTGAATAGTAACTTAGTGAATAGTACCCCATAAATACTACTTCGGGAATAGTACCCCGTGAATAGTACTCCGGCATAAAAAGGTCAAAACTTATCAAGATTGCTCAAAATAATATTTTCATGAAAAGATACTGGATGAAGCGCAAATATCAAGGATATTCTACTAATTTCATGGAGTATAGAAGCCAAAACTTAACAAAACGAGTATAGAATTCAAAATCTGAAATGAAATAATATTACTTACATACTACAGAGTATGGAAGAAAATATTATTTTATACGAATACTGAACAAAAATAATATCCCTTACCTTACTAAGAAGAGTATTCCAACTAGCATAGTGGGGATATTCTTGAAGAAAACTTTTACTATTTTCTACGCTCAAAGCTTTCTAAAACTCGAAAGAAATACGCTCCATATTATAAAAGAAGAATTCTCTGATTCTGGTGTGATTTTCAATTCTAACTAAGCATCCTATTTATAAGAGAATGGAAGGGGTACTATTTGTATGCACAGTAGGGGAAGGAATCACGGACGCAGTATGAAAATTATGGACGGTTTCTAAATTTCAAATTTCTTACTATGCAAACACTATGCATAATAAAATATAATATATTCTATTTTTCATAAAAAAATAAAACTTATTATATATATAAATATATATAATCATACTAATTATACTCCCCCCGTGACCAACAACTTTCTGCCCACCCCATTTTTCTTTCAACACACGTGGGCCCACATGTCATCATCACATTGGGCTCCACCTCTTATAATGAAAAAATTTCTACCGATATTTTGGAAAATGGGTAAAAGGAGATCCAAATAATAAGCAAAATTTACAACAAATACTTAAATACAATCCCCTCAATATTTTTAACAACATTTATTCATCGTTAATATTATTCGCAATATTTAACAACTAGATCATTCCCAGGAAAGAGGGGGCTTTCCGATAAGGATTTCTCCCTATTGGCGCGGAATTAGGTGACCAAACCTCTCCTCGACAGAAATTTCTAGACATCGTCAATATTGCAAATAATAATTTGAATAACTGTATCGTCTCAAATATTGATTTAATAATATATAAAATATCGATAATAATTAAATCATATAACGTGAGATATTATGCAATAATTACTGTAGCAATAATTGAACAAAACTAAGTGACTTCTCACGTAAGCATCAATAATTAATATCATGTGCTACTATGCAACCATGCGTATTACTGTACTTTTAACACTGGGTATTTCAACAGTTAACGGTAAAACTTTCGCCGTTATTTTCATAAATAGATAATTCTGTCATTTTCTAACTTTGACAATAATTTCGTAGTGGGGTCCACGAATGATTGTGCCGTTGTACGAATATTCCGTGTTAAAACGAATATTCTTTGACCAATCAAATATTATATAAAAACTTACATACTTTAAAAAATTTATAAATATTACCCACAACTATAACATTATATCAAATTCACACCATAATATTCATAAATATATTTCGAGAAAAATTAATCTTTATTTATGAAAATTGGGGTCTTACAACCTCCCCTTCTTATAAAATTTCGTCCTCGAAATTAGGGTACGTACCTGGTATGTCAAAGAGGTGAGGATACCTTGATTTCATTTCAGATTCTAACTCCCATGTTATTTCCTCAACATCATGGTTTTTCCACAAAACTTTGACTTGAGGTATAACCTCGGAGCGTAGAATATGTTCATTCTTATCCAAGATTTTAACATGTACCTCTTCATACGTTAAATCTTTAGCTATTTCGTCCGGTTCCAACTCAATATTGTGGTTCGAGTCTTCCATATATTTACGTAACATGGATATGTGAAAAACGTTATGAACACGAGACATACTTGGCGGTAAGGCGAGTTTATAGGCCACAGTTCCTACTCGGTCAAGGATTTCAAATGAACCAATGAATCGAGGATTGAGCTTTCCTCTCTTTCCAAATCTCGTAACTCCCTTCCATGGAGCAACACGTAACAACATATGTTCTCCAACATTGAATTCCACGTCCTTCCGATGAAGATCAACACAACTCTTTTGACGATCTTATCAGGTTTTTATACGTTATCGGATCATTTGAATCTTTTTCGTTGTCATGCGTACCAATTCCGGTCCCAACAACGTTGCTTCACCCACCTCGTTCTAGCATACTGGAGAACAACACTTTCTTCTATACAACGCCTCAACTGGAGCCATGCTGATGCTTGCTTGATAACTGTTGTTGTAGGAGAATTCCACTAATGGCAAGAACTTGTCCCAACTTCCTTTGAAGTCAAGGACATAGAGTCTTACTAGATTATTAAGAGTTTGGATAGTCCTCTCTGACTGTCCGTCCGTTTAAGGATGATACTCCGAACTAAATCGTAAATCCGTGCCCATAGCATTTTGCAAACTAACCCAAAACCGTGAAATGAATCTTGGGTCTCGATCCAAAACTATGGATACTGGCATACCATGCAGTCTTACAATCTCGTTTATGTATATACGAGCAAGACGTTCAGGTGAATAAGTTTCTCGTATAGGTAAGAAATGAGCAGACTTGGTCAATCTATCAACAATGACCCAAATGGCATCTATGCCTTGAGAAACCTTGGGAAGACCTAGTAACAAAATCTATTGTAATGTGCTCCCACTTCCATTCTGGAATTTCAAGTGGTTGCAATGGACTTTTTGGCACTTGATACTCCGCCTTGACACGTAGACAAGTTAAACACCTTGAGATAAACTCCGCGATCTCTCTCTTCATATTGCTCCACCAAAATGTATATCGAAGATCATGATAAATTTTAATACTCCCAGGATGGATTGCAAATGGTGTGTTGTGTGCCTCCATCATGATTTTATACTTTAAATCAGGGTCGTTATGAACACAAAATCTAGAGTTGACTCTTAGTATTCCTTCTTCATCGATTCTTGCTTCCGGAATAGCACCTTCTTGCACTTTCTTCCTCATACGCATCAGCTCTAGGTCTTTAACTTGAGCATTTTTAACTTTATCGATTAAAGTCGGTTCTACTCGGATATTTGCCATCATCACATGGGTCCCTGGAATCTTTAACTCTATCTCCATCCTTTGCAAGTCATACAAAATAGGCCGTTGCATTGAGAATATCGTACTCGTACCCGCATATGATCTTCTACTCAATGCATCAGCTACCACGTTCGCTTTTCCAGGATGGTATTGAATAGTATGATCATAATCTTTCAACAGTTCGAGCCAACTTCATTGTCGCATGTTGAGTTCCATTTGAGTGAAGAAATATTTGAGGCTTTTATGATTCGTATAGATCTCCACTTTCTCCCCATACAAGTAATGCCTCCAAATTTTAAGTGTGAAGACAACAGTTGCCAACTCTAGATCATGAGTATGATAATTCCTCTCATATTCTTTGAGTTGTCGAGAGGCACAGGCTATGACTTTCCCATGTTGCATGAGAACACATCCTAACCCTTTGCTCAAGCATCATCAGAGATGATCCCCTCCGAGCCGGATGGTATTGTCGAGCAGAGATCTTGAAATGAGTCTCCTCTTGAGTTCTTGAAAACTCTTCTCACATTCCTCGCTCTATCCGAATTTTGTATCTTTCCAAGTTAGCTGAGTTAATGGATAGTGATTCGAGAAAACCCTTCTACGAATCTCCGATAATAACCATCTAAGCCGAGAAAGCTACGTACTTTGGTCACTGATTTAGGTTGCTCTCAGCTTTGAATTTCTTCAATCTTTGTCAGGTCAACAGATATTTCGTGATTGGATATCACGTGCCCAAGAAATGCTACTTCCTCAAGCCAGAACTTACATTTCTTCAACTTGGTATATAACTTGTTCTCACGAAGATTTTAGAGTATCAGCCTCAAGTTTAGTTCATGATCTTCATGGCTTTTGGAATATATGATAATGTCATCAATAAAGACAACCGCAAAATGATCCAAATATTTCTTGAATACTCGGTTCATCATATCCATGAAGGCAGTAGGAGCATTAGTCAATCCAAAGGACATGACTATGAATTCGTAATGCTCGCATCGAAGTTTAAAGCGATCTTTGGAATGTCATCGTTTTAATCTTTAATCGATGATATCCTAACGAAAATCAATCTTTGAAAAGAATTTGGCGCCTTGAACCGGGTCAAACAGTCATCAATACGTGGCTATGGGTACCTATTTTTGATGGTGACATGATTCAACTCCCGATAATCAATACAAAGTCGCATACTCACATCTTTCTTCTTTACGAATAGAATAGGAGCACCCCAAGGAGACGTACTAGGACGAATGAAACCGATGTCTAACAACTCCTGCAGTTGGGTCTTTAACTCCTGAAGTTCAATAGGAGCCATTCGATATGGGGCTTTAGAAATGGGTTTTGTATCGGGTTTGAGGTCGATACAAAATTCAATTTCACGCTCTGGGGGTAGGCCAGGAAGTTCTTCAGGGAATACGTCAAGAAATTTATTAACAATAAAAATATCATTCAAAACTGATGTATTTTTGTTTAAATCTATGACATGAGCTAAGAAAGCTTGACATCCATTTTTCAATAAACGAATAGCTTTATGGCTTGAGATGACAGTGATTGATTTTAATGGTTTGGTTGCTTGAATTCGCATAATAGGTTGGTTAGGAATATGAAAGCTAACAACGTTACAAAAATAATCAATTTTTGCATGATGAGTAGTTAACCAATCAATCCCTAGAATTATATCAAATTCAAGTATTTTTAATAAAATAAGATAGACAGGTAACGTGAGGGTGCCGATTTGAACCAAACAAGACTTATAAACAGTGGATGTAATGATGGTTTCTCCCAACGAAGTTTCAACAGATAAGTCAAAGTATAATTTCTCTAGAGTCAAATTTAAACGTTGAGCGCAAGTAGGAGAAATAAAAGAATGGGCAGAACCGATATCAAATAAGGTATAGACTTCGCTAGAGTTTATGATAAGCTTACCCGTCATGACCTCGTTCGGGTTTCTTGCTTTCTGGGAGGTCACGACAAACGCTCTCCATTGAACTACTAGTTTTGACTTATCTGGGACGGCATTTGGTGTCATCGTTCCAACTGGACTTGGCTTCCCTGTACGACAAAATCTAGCTAGGTGACCTTCTCTTCCACAATTGTAACACGTTTTGGACTGCTGCGCACAGTTTGGACTGATGTGTCCCTCCCCTCCGTATTTGAAGCATATGATAGGTGGTCGTTCTCCTTCCTTAACAACGGGTGTTGGTGCTGACGTCTTTCCATCATTGTTGAATCTCCTCTTCTTGAAATGTCCACTTTTATTGTCTTGGCCATGATTACCACCAAAGTGGTTACCATTTCTGGCATGTTGGTTCCCTCCACGTTTGTTGTCACCGCTTCGATGACTGCTACCACTGGTATTATCGTTTTGTCGGCTGCTCTCTCGTGGTTGGGATGTCTCATTATCGCACTCCAATAACTGAGCCCTATTTACAACATCTGAATATAAACACATTTTGTGAGAGATTAGGTATTGACGTATCTCGGGTTTCAAACCTCTTAGAAACATCTGTGTCATTCTCTCCTCGTTATCAACTAAGTGGGGACGCAAAACCAGACAACTCTCGGCAAACTCGCTTCGCATCGCGATTACACGGTCATATTGTTTTGCTCCAGCTTGATGAACTCTACCTCTTTCACGTGACGAATACTTTCAGAAAAGTACTTGTCGTTGAAAAGTTCTTGGTGATCTGCTTTATCCACGTCTCTGCTTTAAGTGGTTTTATCTATCCAAAAAACTCCGGTACCGTCCGAGAGTTGCCAGTGTTTCCACCTGCATTTTGGACATCAGTCTCTTTTGCCTAATGTTGCATGAATTGCAGAAAGCCCCTAAACATTTCGTCGTTCATCATTTGGTCGGTGTTATTGTTTACTTGAGTATTGTTGCCTTCCTGATGCGCATTTTCCTGGTTATTGATCGTTGGTGATTCAACGGTCTCTGATGAGTGAGTTTTATACTCATAATTGATTGCGTTTGAACTTAATCTTTTGGATGTTTTTAAGTGTTTATGTCTATTCATGCATGTTTTATGTTGTTTTATAGGAATTGGGACAAAAGTTACTTGGATCGACGTTTGGGGTGGCTAGATGCGCGTTTTCGGCTTGCCATTTAAATAGCAGTCACTTCAGAGCCAATTTGAGTATTGATAGGGACCTTATTTCGGAACACTTAAAGAATTAAAGTTGTAGATCAACGTCTCCTCTTTCCGGAACATCTTGAATCATCGAAATCCGAGTTCGGACGAAGAAGTTATGACTATTTTACCAAAGGACGTCGAAGCAGAAAATTTTTGAAAAAGTGGCCAGCGCCGGGCGGGCCATTTCAAAGCCTATGCTCAGCAGCCAAGGGCTGGAAAAGCGGTGTCGTGAACGCCGCGTGCCCATCTTTGGGCGCTTAGGAAGAGGTTGGGCAAGCTTGAACGCATTTTGGGGCGAATTTTGACACTTTTTTGACTCCAAATAGGATTGGGTTTGTTCCTAAGCTAAAAATTGGACTTGTAACCTATAAATACATGATGTAAGGCATAAAATAAAGGGGGATTACATAGCTTAGCTTAGATAAAACACTCAATTAGATTAGAATATAAACCCTAATTCTTAATTAGCCATTAGAGATTGAAGCAAATTGAAGAACACTGAAGATCAAGAGCAAGAGCAAGAGGGGAGCATCATATTTGTTGACAACAGATTCTATTCTCTTCTCTTATCATACTTTTATCTTTTAATGTCTATTCAGTTGTGGATTCTTGGTTTTAATTCATTAATTATGAACTAACTCTTTTACTAAGATTTCAATTGAACCTTTTATGTCTATAAATTAGTTATTCGATTTATTCTAATTATTTATGTCAAAGTGAATTGTTTATCTTGTCTTGAGCTTATTGATTAATTATCTGATCAGTAATTACTTTATTACTCTAGAAGGAATTGAAAGAGGAATTCTAGGGTTAGAACTGGATATGATAACATGTGACTTAGTTATTTACACAGTGAATAATTAGGTTTATGAATAGAATGGAAATATCTGTTCGTCGCATGTAACACATAAGAAATTGGGATTGGAAAGAGTTTAATTCAATTATTTTGCATATGAATATAGAAAGATTAATCTGGATTAAATAGAAGGCAATTGATCACTTGGAAAAGGACTTTTGGCATTTGAGAATTCCTGTTAACAATTCAGTAGGCATAATAATTGGGATAATTAGATAATTGATTTACAGTTCATAATTGGGGATATTGGAGTCTTAATCCTTATTCATCTGAATTCATTCGTTAAAATCTTAGTTTTTATTTATTTGATTTAATTTTAGAATAATTTATTTTAATTGCTTAATTTAGTTTTCTTGATTAGAAAAATCACAATTTGAGATTGTTTAAATAAAATTAGTTTGGTTAAGAATTAGTACTTGGTGATTTTTATTAAATAATTCCTCGTGTGAACGATACTCTACTTTCACTTTATTACTTGTTGACCGTGTATACTTGCACTTATTCATTTATTGCGAAATCGATCAACAAGTTTTTGGCGCCGTTGCCGGGGAATTAGTTAAATAATTTTGCCAATATTAATTTCTATCAAATTAGTTTTAATTTAAACGTATTTTTTTCTTTAATTCTCTTTCAATTTTTTTTTCTTTCTCTCTTTTCAGGTACCATGGATGACTTTGCGTATCAATGGCCATACACGAACATGACTCGACCAATGGAAACATGGAGCCCACCATCCACACAACAAGTAGCAATGGTTTGTGAGTTATGTGTTGGGAGTCATACTACATATCAATGTGCCATCAATTGGGAATCAGCTCAGTTCATAGGGAGCTATAATCGATCTACCCAACCGTATTCGAATCAAAATGCATATAATCCAGGGCCAATACAAATTGAGGCAAATTCGAAGACGTTGGAGGTTATCGCAGCCCAACAGAGTCGAAGGATGGCAAAAATGACTCAGCGAAGGGGAGCGGAGAATGATGGACTCGCGACAGCACTTTCTGCATTATCAACACAAATTGAGACACGTTCGAAGATGTTCGACGCTTTTGAAGCTCAACGTCGTCAAAGTGTGGTGATTACTTGTGATTATTGTGCTGGAAATCATATGAATCATCAATGCACCACCGTTTGAGAAAGCCTAAGATCGTATGGTGGTGATTACCCCAACAATTATGTCTATCCCAATAACTATTATCAGGATTGGGGATATCACCCGGATTTTTCATGGAGCCATACGCATCAAGATCAATTTTATGCTCCAATTCCAATATACTCACCGGATTTCTCGTGTCCACCTCCACTACAACAGGAAGAACATTCAAATTTGGAGGAAGTTTTGTCCAAGTACATAACTACCTCATGTGTGGAGAGGAGGATTAATCAAGAGATATTGAGTCAAAATTTTACGAACCAAACGGAATAACTAACCAATGCCTCGAACATTTTTCCTCAATACACTTGGCTCTATGACATGTATGCCAAGACTGATGCTAAGCCCGAACCAAATCTGCAACCGGATTTGCTAAATGATATAGATGTTGAAAGAGAAGAAAGACTTGGGGACCAAGAAAAGGAGATCGGCGAAGATCTAACTTTGATTACCAACGAAGATGAGCCAATTTTGATAGTGTCCCATGTACCTTCTCCACCAAAGTTCAAGAATCCGGGCAGTTTTGCAAAACCATGCCCAATTGGCAGTCATGTCGTAGGCAAAACTCTTTGTGACATAAGAGCTAGTACAACTGTGGAGTCATGGTGGGTTGAAAAGGAGAAGATAGAGGAAGAGCCCATTGTGTTTGACAAGCTTCCATGCCATAATTTGATAACAAACACAATGGGGAAAGCACCTAGTGGTTTGCCGTACTTAATGGGGATCCTATCTAAAAAGATCATGTTAGGTGACTTAAACTCAATGGCCATTACAATTGGGAACCTCCCAAAAGAGACATTGTTACTGATGGATGGAGGGTTCCTCAATTTTCGTAGGGGAATTGGATAGCGAATTGAAGAAGTCAGGCTGAGACTATAAAACAAGCGCTTATTGGGAGGCAACCCAAGTTTAATTTTTATTTTTAGTTTTTATTAGGTTTTATATTAGTAGTTTTGAATTTGCATTTATTTAGAATTTAATAAAATTGTTTCTATCATGGTTTACAGGTTATTCAAGTCAAATTCAAGTGAGGTGCCCAATTTGTTCCATGTGTCTAGCCTATTCTCCAAACTTAGCGGACAAGGAGGAAGATTGCTATATTTTCAGGGAAGTCTTCTGCTTTAATTTTTTCTATTTTAGTCATTGAGGATAATGTCTAGTTTAAGTTTGGGGGCATTTTAGTGTCGTATTGCATATAGTTAGTTATCTTCATGGTAGTTCATTTTTTTATGTGTTAGCGTTGTGTTTTTTTTAGGTTGCATATAATACATGGTAGTTAGCATATTCATATATGTGTTGCATTAATATGTGTTCATGTAGTATAATTGCATTTATTTATTTTTTGCATGAATCTGTGTGATCAGTTGGTGTGGTCTTAGCTCGGCCTATGATAAGATTGGTTGCATGTTAACTTGAATAGTGTTGATAATTGATGATGAATTCTAATTTTAATCAGGATGATAATTTGAGCCTGTCTTAAACTTATGTAACCGGTTAGCACTTAAAGTTTAACTGTTTTAATCTACTTGGTTCAAGGATTTCATAATTTGTTTTTGAGGGAAAATCTTGGTTAAAATTGAAGGAAATTAGTGAACTGGCGGTAAAGGTTGGAATGACGTAAAAGCTTGAATTTGGGAGAATCTATGGGGTATAAATATACAAAATGAAAATGAAAAAAAAAAGAAAAGGAAAAAAAAAAGAAGAAATGATGAAAACAAAAAAAATAGAAAATCCAGTAAAAGAAAAAAAAAACATGAATAAACACCGTGGCATGCTTGTCTAGTTTTGTGGCCTTTATTACTTAAGTAAGTAAGCCCGAGGGGATTGTCTTTACACCTAGCGCCCTAAGGTCTTAATGGTCTGGGAATCGTTGGTCGAAAGCTCGTTAAGGTAGCACTGAAAAGCCTAAGGGAATAAGACATTGCACAGCCATGAGAAAAATAAAAATAAAATTGAAAAAAACACGAGAAAGAGCAAAAATTCCCTCGTGGTTGAATAAAAGTATAAATAAATCTTGTATTTACCCTTAGACTTGGTAATTGCTTAGTTTTAACCGGAGTTGTCATGTTCACAAAAGTAATTGAATTGGAACTAAAATTTTCCTTCTAAGAAGTTGGTTATGTGATTATCTTGAAGTGTGGTTGGTTAGAATGGTTAACAAGCACACACGCACAACATGGGTGATGAGAGGTTTGAATTGACTAACTGGTTAGAGTTATGGACTTTGATTTAATCGGATAAATTGTTTGAGTATCAATGGTATCTTTGAGGCCTGTTGCTATATATCATATTGATTTATTACAGGGTTCATAGGTATATTAGGAAGTAGATCATGCATATGCATTCATGTAGTTAATTTACGTTGTTTATTTTTAGTTCTTTTGTGTTTTTGCTTGAGGACAAGCAAATGTTTAAGTTTAGGAGTATTTGATGAGTGAGTTTTATACTCATAATTGAGTGCGTTTGAACTTAATCTTTTGGATGTTTTTAAGTGTTTATGTCTATTCATACATGTTTTATGTTGTTTTGTAGGAATTGGGACAAAAGTTACTTGGATCGACGTTTGGGGTGGCTAGATGATGCTTTTTACTTGCCATTTACGTTAGTCACTTCAGAGCCAATTTGAATATTAATCGGGACCTTATTTCGAAAAACTTAAAGAATGAAAGATGTAGATCTACGTCTCCTCTTTCCGAAACATCTTGAATCATCAAACTCAAAGTTCGGACGAAGAAGTTATGACCATTTTCCCAAAGGACCTCGGAGCAGAAAATTTCTAAAAAAAGTGGCCACGGGCGCCACTGGAAGCCTATGTCCAGCAATGAAGCCTTTGGAAAGGTCAAAGCATGTTGCCGTAGTGCCCAACGTCAAGGCCAGGAAGAGGTTGGGAAAGCTTGGACGAGTTTTGGGGTGAATTTTGACACTTTTTTTACTCCAAATAGGATTGGGTTTGTTCCTAAGCTAAAAATTGGACTTGTAACCTATAAATACATGATGTAAGGCATAAAATAAAGGGGGATTACATAGCTTAGCTTAGATAAAACACTCAATTAGATTAGAATATAAACCCTAGTTCTTAATTAGCCATTGGAGATTGAAGCAAATTTAAGAACACAGAAGATTAAGAGCAAGAGCAAGAGGGGAACATCATATTTGCTGACAATAGATTCTGTTATCTTCTTTTATCATACTTTTATCTTTTAATGTCTATTCAGTTGTGGATTCTTGGTTTTAATTCATTAATTATGAACTAACTCTTTTACTAAGATTTCAATTGAACCTTTTATGTCTATAAATTAGTTATTCGATTTATTCCAATTATTTATGTCAAAGTGAATTGTTTATCTTGTCTTGAGCTTATTGATTAATTATCTGATCAGTAATTACTTTGTTACTCTAGAAGGAATTGAAAGAGGAATTCTAGGGTTAGAACTGGACATGATAACATGTGACTTAGTTATTTACACAGTGAATAATTAGGTTTGTGAATAGAATGGAAATATCTATTCGTCGCATGTAACACATAAGGAATTGGGATTGGAAAGAGTTTAATTCAATTGTTTTGCATAGGAATATAGAAAGATTAATCTGGATTAAATAGAAGGCAATTGATCACTTGGAAAAGGACTTTTGGCATTTGAGAATTCCTGTTAACAATTCAGTAGGCATAATAATTGGGATAATTAGATAATTGATTTACAGTTCATAATTGGGGATATTGGAGTCTTAATCCTTATTCATCTGAATTCATTCGTTAAAATCTTAGTTTTTATTTATTTTGATTTAATTTTAGAATAATTTATTTTAATTGCTTAATTTAGTTTTCTTGATTAGAAAAATCACAATTTGAGATTGTTTAAATAAAATTAGTTTGGTTAAGAATTAGTACTTGGTGATTTTTATTAAATAATTCCTCATGGGAACGATACTCTACTTTCACTTTATTACTTGTTGACCGTGTATACTTGCACGTATTCATTGATTGCGAAATCGATCAACAAGTTTTTGAAAAAAAAAATTAAAAAAAATAATAATAAATAAATACGAAGAAAAAAAATATAAAAAAAAAAGAAAAAATGCTGCCACAAAACAAGGGTTAATTGACATGTCACATATTATCCCTATACTGTTTCCGACCAATTAAATACTAAATAAATTTGGGTAGGTGATACTAGCGATGGAATTCCCCGTCTCTCCCCTCCTAGTTCTTGTATCACATCTCAGCCAGGGATCATATTCCTAAGCTTTGATACCAACTCTGACGCCCCCTAAATATGTATACATCACTCATTCTGAGTCGCCAAATACATGGTACAGAATAAAAATACAAACTTAAATATACAACATGAGCTGTGAGTTTTAATACAAATATTGTCTTCTAGACAGTATTCAAACTCAAAATAAGTTTTCAATACATTTATTATCACACTATTTCACATAATAGTGAGGACTACTAATGCAAACATTTGGACCGTCACTCTGTTCCCCGACTAGTCCCAGCTATATTCTCATTTCTTGAAGAGAACAATGAAAGAAAAGGGTGAGCTCAACTAGCCCAGTAAGAAATATTATGACTAAGATAATGCAAAATAAATTATCGTTAGCCTTCAACAGTGTTAAACCGATAAAATACAATGTACATCAAGTTAATCTGCAAATAGAATAAGCAATCCATTAGAAGAGTCAAGTAGAGCATGATATCTACTATCTTCTATGATTTAAAAGAATTTATCATCAATTTTATCGCTGAGACTCAGCCTAATAAATAATCCACATCATCCAATCATCCTTTCACTACGGCTAAGGATATTCATTAGTATCACGACCATAAATTATCCATGCACTATGGGCCAAGGATATTCGTGTTTTCACCGATGGTCATGATCATGCCAACAACTTTTCATCAATACACTATGGGCCAATGAGGAATTTTTACAACATCTTTTGTAACATTACGGTCATGATTATACCGAATAATCCCTTGTCATAATCATACCAAGTCCATCTATGCACTATGGCCAAAGATGGCTTTCATAACAATATAAGCATGAGGATGATGACAATGATATAAGAATTCAATTAAAAGAAAGCAAAAGATAAATTTTTAAAGATTTATAATTTAATTTATCCAGTATTCAATAATATCCAAATTGTCAACATGATACTGCTTTGTGGAGTAAAATTCAAGAATAATAATGTATAAAAAATGATTTGGACCGAAAAAAAAAATCAATTTTGTCATGAATAGTACCCCGGGTGAATAGTAACCGAGTGAATAGTACCCCGTGAATAGTAACTTTGGGAATAGTAACCTCGTGAATAGTAACTTCAAGAATAGTAACCCCATGAATAGTACCCCGACATGAAAAAGTTAAAATTTATCAAGAATGCTCAGAATAATATTTTCCATGAAAAGATACTGGATGAAGCGCAAATATCAAGGATATTCTACTAATTTAATGGAGTATAGAAGCCAAAACTTTAACAAAATGAGTATAGAATTAGAAATCTGAAACGAAATAATATTACTTACGTACTACAGAGTATGGAAGAAAATATTATTTCATACGAATATTGAACAAAAATAACATCCCTTACCTTGAAAAGAAGAGTATTCCAACTAGTATAGCGGGGATATTCTTGAAGAAAACTTTCACTATTTTCTACGCTCAAAACTTTCTAAAACTCAAAAGAAATACACTTAATATTATAGAAGAAGAATTCTCTGATTCTGGTGCGATTTTCAATTCTACCTAAGCATCCTATTTATAGGAGAATGGAAATGATACTATTTGAAAATTTTAATCACGGACGCACAGAACGAATTCACGGGCAAATTCGTTCGGCTGAAATGTTTTATTTTCTGATTTTACTATGCAGCACTATGCAATAAAATATTCTAATAAAACAAAAACTTTAAATATATATATATATATATATATATATATATTATACATGTAAGACCCCAGCTTTTATAAATAAAGATGAATTTTTTCTATAAATATTATTTTTGAATATTATGGAATAAATTTGATATAATGTTATAGTTGTGGGTAATATTTATAAATTTTGCAAAGTATGCAAGTTGTTATAAAATATTCGTTTGGTCAGGGAATATTCTTTTTGTTAGGGAATATTCGCATAATGGCTCAATCATTGGTGGACCCCTAATAATGTAATTATCATCGGATTGAGAAAACGACAAAAATATTTTATAAAAATAACTACGGAGGTGTTACCGTTAAAGCTGTTGAACTACGGTGGTAAAAAATACGATGTCTGGCGTGGTTGCATAGTAAGACCGCAGATTGATTATTGATGCTTACGTGAGAAGTCACTCACTATGCTCAATTATTACTACATAAATAATTCGATCATATCTCTTATATTATTGATTCAATTATTGTCACGCGATTATCATCAGATAATATGTTATAGTATTAAATCAATAATTGAGAGGACAAGTTATAAATGATTAATAATTGTTGAAAGATTAAATATGTGTTGATGAAAAAAATGATTTGTGGTAAGTTTGATTATTTTATGGGGGCTCATATGTCATCATCTAAGAGTCTCTTCGTCAATAGTAATTACCTTCGTCAATAGTAATTACCCTGTGAATAGTATTTACCTTCATGAATAGTAATTACCTTTAATAGTAATTACCCTTGTGAATAGTAATTACCTTCGTCAATAGTAATTACCCTTGTGAATGAATAGTATTTACCTTCGTCAATAGTATTTACCTTCGTTAATAGTAATTACCTTTACCAGACGTCGAACCACTTGTCGCTTTCACATTACACAGACGCCGAACCACTTGTCGTTTCACATTACAAGCGCCAAACCAACCGTCATCGAGCCACTTGCCTTTTCACACGGCGGTGCTAAGCTAGAAATCTTCTATAAATAGAGGCCTAGGGCTTCATTATTTTCATGAATTCATTCAAGCTTATATAGAGAGAAAGTATAGAGAGAATAAGAGAGAAAGAAGAAGAGTATTTTGTTACTACACTCGCCTGCAAAGATTCAATCTCCTACCAAATGTAAGGGGTGTTATTCTTTCCTATTCATGAAGAGAACATTGTTATTCCATTGCTTATTATTACATTGGAATAACTCAGATACATGATTTACCCTATACTTGGTGACATTCTTCTATTATTTTATTGGAACATCTGTCATGTGTTTTACCGGACACGGTTAAAATCTTTATTATTATTCCATTGGACACATCACATGCGTGTGTTTTACAGGACTGGTTCCGCCTTCTTTATTATTCTCGTTGGAACATCTGCTCATGTGTTTTACACCGGACCGGTTCCGTCTTTATTATTACATTGGAACATCACATGTGTGTTTTACAGGAATTCGGTTCTTTATTATTCTCGCTGGAATATCCTATCGTGTGTTTTACACCGGATCCGGTTCCATCTTTATTATTACGTTAGAACATCCTCGCTTGTGAATTTCACCGATTTGGTTCCGTTATTTATTATTTCGTTGGAATAACTTTCTGCGTGGGCCTATCGCATGCATGGTGATTTCTTTTGTTATTCCATTCTTTATTATACCCAGTTGGTTAAAACTTTGACTTCTATACTCCATGAAATTAGTGGAATATCCTTGATATTTGTGTTTCATCCAGTATCTTTTCATGGAAATATTCTTCTGATCATTCTTGAATTTTACTAATTTGGACGTTAATAATTCCTGGATAAAATAATTCTTGAACTTGTTTTATTGAATTCTTATATCATTGTCATCATCCTCATGTTTATATTTTTTTAAAGTCATCTGTGGCCTGTAGTGCATAGATGGACTTGGTATGATTATGACCAGAGACTATTCGGTGTAATCATGACCGTAATGTTACAAATGATGTGGTAAAAATCCTCGATGGGTAGTAGTGCATTGATGGACGATTGTTGGCATGATCATGACCATTAATGAATACACAAATATTCTTCGCACGTAGTGCATGAATAATTGTGGTCGTGATACTAAAGAATATCCTCGGCCAGTAGTAGTGCGGGGTGATTCGATGATGTGGAATATTTATTAAAGTCGAGTCTCATTTATATGATGATGAAAACCTTTTAAAACCAAAAAGATAGTAGACTTTATTTTTTACTTGACTCTTTTAATGGATTGCGATATTATTCACTGCAGATTAAACTAGTTGTCTATTGTATTTTATCGTTTAACATTATTGAAGACTATTGATAATTTATTCGCATTATCTTAGTCATAATATTTCTTCTTGGGCTAGTTGAGCTCACCCCTTTTCTTTCACCGTTTCTTCGTGAAATGATAATATAGCCGGGACAAGTCGGGAAACGAGTGATGGTCCACGAAGATAAGATTAGTAGTCCTCACTATTCGTAAAATAGTGTGATAATAATCAGAATGAGGACTTTTTGTTTGAGTTTTTGTAATATCTATCTAGTAGGCGATATTTGTATTTAAACTCACAGTTTATGTCGTATTGTACACGACAGTTATGTTAATAAGTTGTATTTAAATTCTGTACCATGTAAGTGTCGACCCAAGATGGGTGATGTATACCTAATTTTGGGGGCGTCACAGTTGGTATTAGAGCTTAGGGATATGATCCCTGGCTAAGATGTGAGAATAGTACTAGGAGGGGAGAGACGGGGAATACCTTTGCTAGTATGACCTACCTAAGTTTATGTGTTATTTTATTGGTTGGTCAGAAGATAGGGATAATTTGTTACATGTCAATTAACCTTTTGTTTTGTGGCAGTATTTGAAAATGACATCTGAGAATGTTGAGAATAGCAATGGAGCGCAGGCGATCGTTGATTCACCACATATCAATAATCAGGATAATGTGCATCGAAGAAGGCAATCCTCATGCAAACAACAACACCGACCAAATGATGAATGATCAAATGTTCAGAGGCTTTATGCAATTTATGCAACAAAGAAAGTAGAGCGACTCTCATCCAAAACGTAGGTGGAAACACGGAAAACTCTCGGGCGGTCACCGCTAAACAATTTAAGGAGCTGGGACCACCGGAGTTTAAGGGAGAGCCAAAACCACTTGGCGGAAGCATGGATAAAGCGTGATTACCAAGATATTTGATGTCTTGGGATGCTCCGAGGAGTAAAGGTTCCTTTCACGCCTTTTGTTGTAAGGTGAGAGGCGGATTCTTTGGTGGGAATTGGTAAAACGACTCAACCAAATTGCATCAAGATATCTTGGGAGAAGTTCCAGAGTCGCATTCAACGACAAATACTTTCCGAAAGTATTCGCCACATGAAGGAGGTGGAGTTTATCAAGTTGGAACAAAACAATATGACCGTGTCGCAATACGAGGCAAAATTTTGGAGTTATCACAGTTTCGGCCCCACTGGTGGATAATGAAGAGAGAATGGGCGAATGTTTTTAAGAGGTTTGAAAGCGGAGATACGCCAACATCTTATTTCTCATAAACCGTGTTTGTATTCAGATGTTGTAAATAGGGCTCGATTAGTGGAGAAGCGATAATGAGTCAACATAACTAAAAAAGAGAAGCGGTAAGCAAGAAAATTATAATACCAATGAGAATAGTCATCGAGGCGGTGACAACAAGCGTGGAGGGAATCAATAAAGCCGATATGGTAACCACTTCGGTGGTAATCGAGGCCAAAACAATAAGAATGGACATTTCAAGAAAAGGAGATTCAACAATGATGGAAAGACGCCAAGACCAAAGACCCATTGTTAAGGAAGGAGAAAGACCACCTATCATATGCTTCAAATGCGAGGAGAGGGACACATCACCCAAACTGCGCCATGCCGTCAAAGCATGTTATAATTGTGGAAGAGAAGGTCACTTAGCTCGATTTTTGTGCCATCAAGACAAATTCAGCTAGGATGGAGGCACCAAAGGCCATCCCAGAAAATTCAAAAGCCAGTAGGTAAGGGAGAGCATTTGTTGTGACCTCCCAAAGAGCAAGGAACCGAATGAGGTCATCACGGGTAAGCTTATCATAAACTCTAATGAAGTCTATACTTTATTTGATCTGGGTTCTACCCATTCTTTTATTTCTCCTACTTGCGCTCATCGATTAAATTTGACTCGGAGAAATTAGACTTTGACTTATCTGTGGAAACTCCGTTGGGAGAAACCTTCATTACATCCATCGTTTATAAGTCTTGTTTGGTTCAAATCGGTACCCTCACATTACCGTCGATCTTATTTCATTAAAAATACTTGCATTTGACGTGATTCTAGGGATTGATTGGTTAACTACTTATCATGCAAAAATTGATTATTTTCGTAAGGTTGTTAGCTTTCATATTCCTAATCAACCTATTATGCGAATTCAAACGACCAAACCATTAAAATCAATCACGGTCATCTCAAGCAATAAAGCTATTCGCTTATTGAAAAACGGATGTCAAGCTTTCTTAGCTCATGTCACGATTTAAATAAAATACGCCGCTTTTAAACGATATTCCTATTGTTAATAAATTTCCCGACGTATTCCCCGAAGAACTTCCTGGCCTACCCCCAGAGCGTGAAATTGAATTTTGTATCGACCTTGAACCCGGTACAAAACCTATTTCCAAAGCCCCATATCGAATGGCTCCTATTGAACTTCAGGAGTTAAAGACCCAACTGCAGGAATTGTTAGACATTGGCTTTATTCGGCCCTAGTACTTCTCCTGGGGTGCTCTCTGCTCTATTCGTGAAGAAGAAAGATGGGAGTACGCGACTTTGTATTGATTATCGGGAGTTGAATCATGTCACCATCAAAATAGGTATCCATTGCCACGTATTGATGACCTGTTGCAAGGAGCCAAATTCTTTTCAAAGATTGATCTTCGTTCCGGATATCACCAATTGAAGATTAGAACCGCTGACATTCCAAAGACGGCTTTCAGAACTTGGTACGGGCATTATGAATTCCTAGTCATGTCCTTTGGATTGACTAATGCTCCTGCTGCCTTCATGGATATGATGAACCGAGTATTCAAGGAATATTTAGATCACTTTGTGGTCGTCTTTATTGATGACATCCTTATTTATTCCAAAAGCCGTGAAGATCATGAGCAACACTTGAGGCTGACACTCCAAAAGCTTCGTGAATATAAGCTTTATGCCAAGTTGAAGAAATGCGAGTTCTGGCTTGAAGAAGTAGCATTCCTTGGGCACGTGGTATCAAGTCATGGAATATCTGTTGACCCAATAAAGATTGAAGCTATTCAAAGTCGGGAACAACCTAAATCGATGATCAAGCACGTAGCTTTCTCGGTTTAGCTGGTTATTATCGGAGATTCGTGGAAGGATTTTCTCGAATCGCTATTCCATTGACTCAGTTGACTCGGAAAGATACAAAGTTCGGTTGGAGCGAAGAATGTGAGAAGAGTTTTCAAGAACTCAAGAGGAGACTTATTTCAAAGACCTGTTACGACAATACCATCCGCTCGGAGGATTTGTCATCTGATGATGCTTCGAGCAAAGGGTTGGGATGTGTTCTTATGCAACATGGAAAAGTTATAGTTTATGCCTCGTGACAACTCAAAGAATATGAGAGGAATTATCCTACTCATGATCTAGAGTTAGCATTTGTTGTCTTTGCACTTAAAATTTGGAGGCATTACTTGTATGGGGAGAAAGTGGAGATCTTTACGGATCATAAAAGTCTCAAAATATTTCTTCACTCAAAAGGAACTCAACATGCGACAACGACGTTGGCTTGAACATTGAAAGATTATGATCATACCATCCAATACCATCCCGAAAAGCGAACGTGGTAGCCGACGCGCATTGAGTAGAAAATCATATGCAAGCACGAGTGCGATATTGTCAACGCAAAAGCCCATTTTGTGCCTGACTTGCAAAGGATGGAGATAGAATTAAAGACTCGAGGGACGCATGTGATGATAGCGAGTATACTGAGTAGAACCGACTTTAATTGATAAAGTTAAAGTCGCTTCAAGCTACAGCACTGGAGCCGATGCGTATGAGGAAGAAAGTGCAAGAAGGTGCTATACCAGGAAGCAAGAATCGATGAAGAAGGAATACTTGAGTCAACTCCGGACTTTTGTGTTCCTAACGACCACGATTTAAAGTATAATAGCATGATGGAGGCACACAACACACCATTTGCAATCCATCACGGGAGTACCAAAATGTATCATGATATTCGTCATACATTTTGGTGGAGCAATATGAAGAGAGAGAAATACTGTTTATCTCAAGGTGTCTAACTTGTCAACGAAGTTAAAGCGGAGCATCAAGTACCAAAAGGTCCATTGCAACCACTTGAAATTCCAGAATGGAAGTGGGAGCACATTACCATGGATTTCGTTCACGGCCTTCCTAAGGTTTCTCAAGGCATTGATGCGATTTGGGTCATTATTGATAGGTTGACCAAGTCCGCTCATTTCTTACCGACACGAGAAACTTATACACTTGAACGTCTTGCGTCAGATGTACATAAACGAGATTGTAAGATCGCATGGTATGCCAGTATCCATAGTTTTCGATCGAGACCCAAGATTCACTTCACGATTTTGGGTTAGTTTGCAAAAAAGCTATGGGCACGGACTTACGATTTAGCTTCGGCATATCATCCTCGAGATTTGGACAGACAATTGGAGAGGACTATTCAAACTCTTGAAGATCTATTAAGACTCGTGTCCTTGATTTCAAGGAGTTGGGACAAGTTCTTACCATTGGTGGAGTTTTCCTACAACAATAGTTATCAAGCAAGTATTGGCATGGCTCCATTCAAGCGTTGTATGGAAGAAAGTGTCGTTCTCAAAGATATCTTTGGGATGAGGTGGGTGAAGCAACGTTGTTGGGACCAGAGTTGGTACGCATATGACTACGGAAAAGATTCAAACGATCCGACAACGATAAAAACCTCACAAAATCGACAAAAGAGTTTATGCCGATCTTCATCGAAAGGACGTGGAATTCGATATAGGAGATCATGTGTTGTTAAGAGTTGCTCCATGGAAAGGAGTTACAAGATTTGAAAGAGAGGAAAACTTAACCCTCGATTCATCGGTCCATTTTAATCCTCGATCGAGTAGGAACCGTGGCCTATAGACTCGCTTTTACCGCTTAAATATGTCTCGTGTTCATAACGTTTTTTCACATATCTATGTTACGTAAATATGTGAAAGACCGAACCATATTATTGAGTTAGAACCGAGACGAAATAGCGGAAGATTTGACGTATGAAGAGGTTCTGTTCAAATTTTGATAAGAAGGAACATATTCTACGCTCCAAGGTTATACCTCAAGTTAAAGTTTTGTGGAGGAACCACGATGTTGAGGAAATGACTTGGGAGTTAGAATCAAATGAAATCAAGGTATCCTTACCTCTTCGACATACCAGTATCGCACCCTAATTTCGAGGGCGAAATTTCATAAGAAGGGAGGTTGTAAGACCCAAATTTTTATAAATAAAGATGAATTTTTCTATAAATATTATTTTGAATATTATGGAATAAATTTGATATAATGTTATAGTTGTGGGTAATATTTATAAATTTTGCAAAGTATGCAAGTTGTTATAAAATATTCGTTTGGTCGGGGAATATTCTTTTTGTTAGGGAATATTCGCATAATGGCTCAATCATTGGTGGACCCCATAATGTAATTATTGTCGGATCGAGAAAACGACAAAAATATTTTATAAAAATAACTACGGAGGTGTTACCGTTAAAAGCGTTGAACTCTAGGTGGTAAAAGAAAAAGAATACGCGTGGTCGATAAGTAGACTGCGGTATTGATTATTGATGCTTACGTGAGAAGTCACTCACCTATGCTCAATTATTACTACAAGAATTTCACGATCATATCTCTTATATTATTGATTCAATTATTGTCACATTATCATCGTATAATATGTTATAGTATTAAATCAATAATTGAGACGACAAGTTATAAATGATTAATAATTGTTGAAAGATTAAATATGTGTTGATGAAAAAAAAAATGATTTGTGGTAAGTTTGATTATTTTATGGGGGGCTCATATGTCATCATCTAAGAGTCTCTTCGTCAATAGTAATTACCTTCGTCAATAGTAATTACCCTTGTGAATAGTATTTACCTTCATCAATAGTAATTACCTTCGTCAATAGTAATTACCCTTGTGAATAGTATTTACCTTCGTTAATAGTAATTACCTTCGTCAATAGTAATTACCCTTGTGAATAGTATTTACCTTCGTCAATAGTATTTACCTTCGTTAATAGTAATTACCTTTACCAGACGTCGAACCACTTGTCGTTTCACATTCAAAAGGCCGAACCACTTGTCGTTTCACATTACAAAGCGCCAAACATTCGTCAAGCCACTTGCTTTTCATTTTCACCTAAGAAGTGCTAAGCTAGAAATCTTCTATAAATAGAGGCCTAGGGCTTCATTATTTTCACTTAATTCATTCAAGCTATAGAGAGAGAAAGTATAGAGAATAAGAGAGAAAGAAGAAGAGTATTTTGTTACTACATCTGCAAAGATTCAATCTCCTACCAAATGTAAAGGGTGTTATTCTTTCCTATTCATGAAGAGAACTGTTGTTATTCCATTGTTTATTATTTCATTGGAATAACTCAGATACGCTGGTTTACCTATACTTGGTGACATTCTTCTATTATTTTATTGGAACATCACATGCGTGTGTTTACACAGGACTGGTTAAAATCTTTATTATTATTCATTGGAACATCACATGCATGTGTTTTACAAGGACTCGTTAAAATCTTTATTATTATTCTGTTGGAACATCCATGCATCGTGTGTTTTACACGGACACGGTTAAAATCTTTATTATTACATTGGAACATCATGCTCATGTATTTTACACCGGACTGGTCCGCGTCTTTATTATTACGTTGGAATATCCTATCGTGTGTTTTACACGGACCGGGTTCCATCTTTATTATTACGTTGGAACATCCGCATTGTGAATTTCACGACTGGTTCCGTTATTTATTATTCATTGGAATAACACATCATGTGCGGTCATCGCATGCGTGGTGATTTCTTTTGTTATTCCATTCTTTATTATACCCAGGTTGGTTAAAACTTTGACTTCTATACTCCATGAAATTAGTGGAATATCCTTGATATTTGTGTTTCATCCAAAGATCTTTTCATGGAAATATTCTTCCCGATCATTCTTGAATTTTACTAATTTGGACGTTAATAATTCCCCGGATAAAATAATTTTGAACTTGTTTTATTGAATTCTTATATCATTGTCATCATCCTCATGTTTATATTTTTTTAAAGTCATCTCGTATTCAGTAGTGCGTAGATGGACTTGGTATGATTATGACCAGAGACTATTCTAATTGTAATCACGACCGTAATGTTACAAATGATGTGGTAAAAATCCTCATTGGTCAGTAGTGCATTGATGGACGATTGTTGGCATGATCATGACCATTAATGAATACACAAATATTCTCGCACGTAGTGCATGAATAATTGTGGTCGTGATACTAAAGAATATCCTCGGCAGTAGTGCAGGGGTGATTCGATGATGTGGAATATTTATTAAAGTCGAGTCTCAAATATATAACGATGATGAAAACCTTTTAAAACCAAAAAGATAGTAGACTTTATTTTTTACTTGACTCTTTTAATGGATCAGATATTCACGCAGATTAAACCTGGTTGTCTATTGTATTTTATCGTTTAACATTATGAAGACTATTGATAATTTATTCGCATTATCTTAGTCATAATATTTCTTCTTGGGCTAGTTGAGCTCACCCTTTCTTTCACCGTTTCTTTGAAATGATAATATAATTTGGGACCAGTCTGGGAAACGAGTGATGGTCTGAAGATAGCATTAGTAGTCCTCACTATTCGTAAAATAGTGTGATAATAATCGTAATGAGGACTTTTTGTTTGAGTTTGTATAATATCTAGTAGACGATATTTGTATTTAAACTCACGATTTATGTCGTATTATACCTACGCTTATGTTAATAAGTTGTATTTAAATTGCATACCATGTAAGTGTCGACCCAAGATGGGTGATGTATACCTAATTTTGGGGGCGTCACAATACACCACATGTTTATATATATATATATATCTAATATTAATACTCCCTCCAGTTCACGTAACCTTCCCCCCCCCCCCACCACATGTGGCCCCCAGATTTATTATACTAAATAATTTTCTACCGATTATTTTTAAAAATGGATAAATGGGGGTCCATAAAATAAGCAAAATTTAAAACAAATACTTCATAAAAATTCCCTCAATATTTTTAACAAACTTTATTCATATTATTATAACTCATAATATTAATAACCAGATCGTTCTAGAAGAAAGGGGCTTTCAATAAGGATTTTCTCCTATCGGGCGGTAGTAGCAATTAGGTGACTAACAACCCCTTCTCGATGTAACTTTCTAGACATTGTTAATTATACATATAATAATTAGAATAACTTGTCATCTCAATTATTGATTTAATAATATATAAAATATTGACAATAATTGAATCAAATAATGTGAGATACTATGCATCAATAACCGTAGCAATAATTGAGTAAAACTCACGGCGTCTCCGTTTTGTGCTCCGGTGGGAGTTGGCCATTTAGTGATAATTCAATTAATCGATCTGGTTTGGGTGGCCATTTAGTGATTGCCACAGAGTCACATTTAGTGATTTTTAGTCGCTTCATATTAATTTTCTGCTCCATTTCGGATCAATGATGTTCAGTGATGTTTTTATGCGGCCAACACACGCCTACTAATTTTACATGCATTTGGATTGACTTGATTCGCGTTCTCAGGCATTTTCACCGTGGTGATAAAAAGCGGAACCGTGTCCAGGTGTAAAACACACGCATGAGGATGTTCCAATGGAATAATAGAAGAATGTCACCAAGTATAGGGTAAAGCAGATACAAAAGTTATTCAATGTAATAATAAATGAATGGAATAACATAAGATTTCACCAAGTATAGTATTGTGTCACAGGCGTATACAAAAGTTATGTATAGGGTACGCCACTTTTTACAAAAAGTTATTCCAATGTAATAATAATGAAATGGAATAATGAAGTTCTCTTCAAGAAGAAAGAATAACACCCCTGCACCGTAAAAGAAATGAATATAATAGTAAGTGTAGCATAATCTCTTCTTCTCTATAACTTTCTCTTTATAGCTTCTCTATAATTTCTCTCTGTAGAGTTTCAATTAATTCGTAAGAAAAAATAATGAAGGAACGAAGCTTTATTTATGAAAATGGAATGCATAGAAACTAATCCATGAACGGTATCAAGATTGATTTACTTTAATCGACGGTCCATATTTAAAGAAAAATCTTTTAAATAAAATATAATATATTCTATTTATATAAAACATTTTACTATGCAAACACTATGCAATACTATGCAAAACACTACGCAAAAACACTATGCAACACTATGCGTAATAAAATATAATATATTCTATTTATAGTAATAACTTTAATAAAGTATTCTATTTTATATAAAAGATGTTTCGCTTTTATTACGCTAATAATACGTAATAAAACAAAACGTCATTATCATTATAATAATTCATATTATTAATCGACAATAATGGAATCAAACCGAGTGAAGTAGTTCAACAAGAACCACCAGTAAAACTTCATGTTATTTCAATAAAATATTTTTGTCGTTTTTCAATAAATAATAATTACCCAATGATTTTATACTTTGCAAAATTTATAAATACTACCCACAACTATAATATTATCTCAAATTCTAATTTTACTGCTTCATGGATTGTGATGTTTGTGCTAAACACGCCTTCTAATTTTACATGCATTTGGATTCGCAGTCCAATTTGTGTGACTTGCCTGTGTGAAATTATTGACTTGCCTGTGTGGAAATGTATATTTCTGTTTTGTTTTGAACTCGGTATGAAATAACACCCACCCATTTAATTCAACTTATTATTTTGTTGTGTTAGTTTTGTTCGTTTTAGTTCAGTTCATTTTATTTAATTGAGTTATTTATTTCGTTTCATTATTCTTGTACTCTATATCTGTACTGGGCATTTGGCTTATACTGTATTTTTTTCGGGCAGGTAATCAAGGGGATCAAAGGCAAGTGTGATGAGAGCAACCTTCTTTCCAAATGGATTAGATATTCTGTTTAAACGATGATACCTCAGATGTTTTGAGTTGAATTTAATATTTTAGATTATGGTTTGAGCCAGTTTGACATTTAATATGATTTGCCTTTTAATATTTATTTGTTATAAAGACTATTCTTTTATGGTTTAGAGCTTTATTATGATTTATTCGGTTATGTTGTGTTTTGGGTAATCACTCTTTCCATTTCAGAAAGGGGGTGTTGTGACGCTCCCAAAATTAGGTATACATCACCCATTCTGAGTCGCCAGATACATGGTACAAAATTCAAATACAACTTCATTTATACTGTTGTTGAATCATTATATAGAATATGACCACGATTAATCGTGAGTTTTAATACAAATGTATGTAACTCTCATGGTGCCTCGACCACAACCTTACAATGGTACTTTTACATAAAAGTATAGTCAAAAACTGCTTTTAGAAATTAAAATCTTTGGGAAGTGCTCAAGAAACCTTCATACATGGGGAGGTCATGCGTCAGGTTATAATAGATATCATATGTCCGCTGTAATTATCCTTGGTCAATCTAATAGACCCCAAAGAAAAACGAGAAGATTACTATCATCTTCTTTCCAATGGTGAGTCTTCTCGACATATAACTATCTCCTCTCTCTCCAAGTGAATATTATATTTCAAATAAACTCAAGATCATATAGGTAAAGTGCCCATAGATATACTCGGCCAAGTAGATGCGCACAACCCCGTTTTATGATAACACGAGGTTGTATATCATTAGACATCTTCAGATATGATAGTGGCAAAACACCTTCCAAAGTTGGGTTCACCTCACCCTATTTGATTCACCAAATATAACTACTAAATGATGTATAGAATACAACACACTTTTTTATACTATTTAGGGAGAACCTCCACAGCTAGAGACCACCATTCTATTCCCTTGTTATCCCCGCTCGACCCGGAAACACTCTTATTACCTGAAAGGAATTGTGAAGCCGAAAGGGTGAGCACAACTAGCCCAGTAAAGAATATCATGACTAAAGCTAATTTACATTATTAATAACCTTCATCATTAATAAATCAGAGATTTAGAACATATGGTAGATGATAAAACTTTTCAACCATAGTTGCAGCGGAACGAACAATCCATTAAAAGAGTCAAATAGACCATATGGTCTATTATCTTCTCCATGTTAAAAGTCCACCAACAATAGTTTATCCCTGTAAAATAAATCAACAGTTCATGTCCACAATCATATGAATAACTCATAATCATAATTGTGGTTCTAAATTCTCTTCTTCGCAACCGCAGACGAAAATAATTTTCATCACCTATCTTCACCTGAAACATCAAAAATCATGGTTATACCAAATCAGAATTCCTGCTCATAATCATACTAATAAATTCATCTTTGCACTACGACCAAAGATATTCATTAACAATTCATCTTTGCACTACATGCCAAAGACATACAACTATATTTTAGAAGAGTCAAGTAGAGCATGATATTTACTATCTTCTACTTAATTTAAATCAGATAATAAATATTTTATCATTTGAGACTCGATTTTAATAAATAATCCACATCATCAAATCACCCCGCACTACTACCAATGATATTCGTTAATATCACATCCATGAATTTATATTTCATCGCCGAGACTCATTTCGATAATCAATCCATATCATGAATTATCCATGCACACTACGCTTAAGGATATTCGTTAATATCACGACCACGGATTATCCATGCACTCTGCTGCCAAAGATAATCGTGTTTTCATCAAAGTCATGATCATGCTATAAAACAATTCATCTTTGCACCCTGGTCAAGAGAATCCATAGCCATAATCATACCAAAAAAATCGCCCATCAACGACTACTACTACCCAACGAGGACTTTTTCCACATCATTTGTAACATTACTGGCCATGATTATACCGAATAATCCTCGGTCATAATCATACCAAGTCCATCTACGCACTACTACCAAAGATGACTTTCAACACAATATGAGTATGAGGATGATGACAATGATATAAGAATCAATCAAACGAGATAAATGATAAATATTAAACATTTATAATACAATTTATCCAAATGTTCAATAATAACCAAATGTTATCAATCACTTAATAATCTCATAACCTAATATCATTAATATTATAACAATATTTTAATCATTTCTTAAACTTATAAACAATTTATTTCAATTGTTTACACTTTATCAAATAATGCATTTAATCAATCAAAAATGTCATACTCATAAGATTTTATCATCAATGATCAAATCCCTCATAAAAAATCTGCATATACCCTATATAGGATTTCCAAGCCATAAAATCCTATTTTCCAATTTTATTACTTCATATAACATATTTAATTCATTTACTCATAACTAGTTCATTTTCATGAAAAATACCAAATCAGTCTCAAAAATATTTCTTTTCTGGGATTTAGCAGAATATAGTCCCATCTTGAACATATATTTTTCTCAGAATTTTTAAAATTCATTTACTATTTTTCATATGGCTAAAACTACCGAATATTTAGAAATTTATCATAAATTATACTTTTGTCCAAAAATTCCAAAATTTACAGGGTATACTCCTGTTATATACATGTACTTCCAATAAAAATTTTACCAATTTTGGAGTTAACCACAAGGAGTTTTAAGGGTTTACTTTTAAACTAGTTTTTTCCCATAAAATCCATTACTCTTAATCTATACATCCAAAAATTGCCATTTTTGGACACAATCTAGAAAACTCATCAAATTATCATTTTAAATTTTTCCAGAATTTTTGAGGGTCGGAAAATTATGAAAGCGCCTGGCGTAAAAACCCTTTAATGAAAATACTATTCGTATGAATACGAAGGATCATTTACCATGCACGCAGAATCCACATGTATGTGTTATTTCAACAGAATAATAAAGAATGGAACTCAGTCGTGCGCCAGAACGCACTTGCGTGATGTGATATTCCAAATGTAATAATAAATAATGGAATAATGTAAGAATTCACTGTGCATGCGATAATCGCATGCATAAAAGTTATTCCAATGAATAATAAATAATGGAACTGTGTCATAAAGAACGCCTTACGATGTGATATTCCATGAATAATAAAGAATGGAATAATAGAAGAATTTCACCATGTATGCAAAAGATTGCCGATAGACATGTTATTCCAACATAATAATAAATAATAGAATAATGAAGAATTTCACCATGTATACGGTAGTCCTCACAGATACAAAAGTTATTCCAACAGAATAATGAAGAATGGAATAACTGAAGTTCTCTTCATGAATAAGAAAGAAAGAATACCCCTTACGAGTACAACAAATAATATCCCCTACGAGTACAACAAATAATATTCCCTACCTTAAAAAAAAAAGTATTCCTACTGGTAGGGCGAGAATATACTTGAAGAAAACTTGCACTATCTTCTACTCTCAAAGCTTTCTTAAACTCTAAAGAAATACGCCGAGATTATAGAAGAAGAACTCTCTATAGTTTTTTCTACAGAGTTTCTTTGAATTCGTAAGAAATAATGAAGGAATGAGCTTCTATTTAGAGAAGAATGGATCAGCATAGTAACTAATTCACGACCCAGGTCAGTATTGATTTACTTTTAATCTGACTATCCATATTTAAAGCAAAATCTTTTAAATAAAATATAATATATTCTATTTATAATTTAATAAAACGTAATAACTTTATAAAAGTATTACGCTTTTATATAAAAAAAATTACTATATGCAAACACTATGCAGTGCATGCAAACACTATGCATAATAGAATATTATATATTCTATTTATAGTCTAATAAAACGAATAACTTTATAAAAGTATTCTCGCTTTTATATAAAAAGATTTTACTATGCACTTTGAACACTATACAAACACTATGCATAATAGAATATCATATATTCTATTTATAGTCTAATAAAACAAATAACTTTATAAAAGTATTCTGTTTTATATAAAATGATTTTATGTTTTATTACATTAATAATACTAATAAAACAAAACTCATCATCATTATTATTATTCATACTATTAATCGACCAGGTTGTTCCCAGAAAAGAGGGGGCTTTCCAATAAGAATATCTCCCTATTAGCGCGCAATTAGGTGACCAAACCTCTCCTTGGCAGAACTTCTAGACATCGTTAATATTGCAAATAATAATCTTAATAACTTTGTAATCTCAATTATTGATATAATAATATATAAAATATCGACAATAATTGAATCAAATAACGTGAGATACTATGTGACGCCCCCAAAATAGGTATACACAACACCCATTCTCGAGTCGCCAAATACATGGTATGTAAACAACTACAACTTTATTATTACAACAAGAAAGCTGTGAGTTTGAATACAAATATTATCTTCTGACAATATCTATACTCAAATAAATCCTCATCACATTATTGATTCATTATTTTACAAAATGGTGAGGACTACTAAACAACTCTCTCTAGAATCTTCATTCCATACCCGACTAGTACTCGCCTACATTCTCGCCTCCCGAGAAGAGAAATGGAACAACAAGGAAAAGGGTGAGCTCAACTAGCCCAATAAAGAATATTATGACTAAGATAATATACAACAAATTATCGTTAGTCTTCAACAGGAAAAATCTGATGAATACAATAGACAACAAGTTTCGGATCAATATTCGCAATGAAATAATAATTCATAGAAGAGTTACGTAGAGAATGAAATCTACTATAATCTATGAATTTAACAAATCCATCATCAATATTTTATCCTCGTAACATCAATCAATATTCATCTCAAATCAAATATTCATCTTTGCACTCATGTGCCAAAGATATTCATCAATCTGGCATGTTCATCTCAACACTGCTCATCTTTTGCACTAAAGGCCAAAGATATTCATCACCTATCATGTTCATTTAAACACTGTTCATCTTTGCACTACAGCCAAAGATATTCTTCAGAAATCATTCATCTTTGCACCTTCACAGCCAAAGATATTCAATAATATCATCATTTACTTAATCGAGGATGATGAAAAATATTTTTAAAGAAACGAATCCGATTGAAACAAAATGACAAGGATTAAGGATTAAGGATCAGTACTTGATTTTATCCACGCCCAAAAAAATACCTCAAAAAATAATCATAGTGGTGTAAAATTCAAGAATGATCAAAACATGGATACAATCAGAAAGTTAGTATCCGAATAGATGTTTTGGACGAAAAGAAGAAATTTTATTTTTCTATTGAATAGACCGTATACGTGAATAGGTCAGATATATCGTGAATAGTCGATAATATCGTGAATAGTAACTCTGACACCAAAAGATAGAAATTCCACAAAAACATCTTCACGCTTTCATTTAATAGTACTCGTGAATAAGAACTCGTGAATAAGAACTTCGCTTAATAGTAACTTCGTGAATAGTAACTCGTGAATAGTAACTCGTGAATAGTAACCCCGAGCATGAAAAAGTTCTAAATTTGATAAAACTTCAGATCAACATTTCAAAGATAATGATATTGAAGAAATAATATCATTACAAAAAAATAATATCCCTTACCTCGAAAAGATCAAGACTTCTAGGCTAGAATAAGGGTATAGTCTTTCAAGGAACTTGCAATCGTCTAGCAATACTCAAAGTATACTCAAAATACTCACAAGAATACGCTCAAAATATCGAGAGAGAAATAGAGAGAAACTTCAGTTTCGGTGTGATTTTCAATTCTAACCCAAGACCCTATTTATAGGAAAACTTAGAAACATCAAAGCGTAAAATTTAATATAATATTAATATAATTATACAAATTTTCCTTAGCCCACCTTTTGGTCAAAACACCAGCCACACATGTTAATGATGTCCAAAAATATACAAAAACGTTTTTCTTAACAAAAATAATTTAAACTCCCAAAATCAATTATTTTGTTTCTAACTTCAATAATTCATAATAAATAGCCCTTTCATCAGAAAATTTGAATCTCAATGAGTTTTTATAGGAAATTCAATTCTCTACAACTTTGCAGAAGAAAGTTTTTCCAAATTCCAAACAAAAATCGACCGAAATCCACAAACGGAAGCGATTTTATTGTGCTTATAATCAAATTTCATTAATAATTCAGGTCCACCAACACACAAAACATGTGTTAAACATTTAATGCCACAAAATACTCTTCCTCCTCATATACTCATATATCCCACATTCATTGTAAAAATATCACCTGTTAATATATTATTAAAATAATATATTTAAATGAATTATTTTATCGTAAAAAGATAAAATATTAATTTTCAACAATTGTCATTTTAAAATTTTCTCCATCTATATCCACATAAAATCAATATTTTCCTAATCATATAAATCAATAATTAATTATTCACAAATAATATTACGTAATCACAATATTGACAACGAGCAGTAGTTTGTGAGAAAGAGGGCTTTCAATAAGAATTTCTTCACTTGCCGCAATTAGATGATCAAACCTCTCCTGTAGATGTAACTTTCTAGACATCGCCAATAATGTTATCTAATAATATTATTCAGATAATATGAATTATTGCTTCGATAATGAAAGATACTTGTGTAATGACAATTATCAAACAACAAAGAATATAAAATATCAACGCAACAATTATTAACTCAATAAAATATCGAATAAATTAATTATCGTGAACCATTATCGAAGTAGTGCCTTCTCACGTAAGAATCAATAATTGGTGCAATACCGCAGTCATCGCTTCAACAACGCGTAGACAGTGTGTTTTAACCACCGGTATTCCAACAAGATAATCTGCAACAACTACGCCAAGTTATTTAAAAAACAACTTATATTTGTCGCTTTCTTCATCCAATCGCTTCAGTTATGGGCCCACACACGGGTTTGCGTCGTGCATTTAATATTCCCCGACAAAGATTTAATATTCCACGCACCAAACGAATATTCCCAAACAACAATGAATATTTTATAACCACTTGCTTATTTTGAAATATTTATGATTTAACCCTTTAACTATCCACATTAATCAAATCAACCCTTACTATTTCAAAATAAAGGAAATTCCTTTTTATTTAAAAATTTTAGGGTCTTATATACTATCGTAATTATCGTAGTAATAATTGAACAAAACCGAAAGTGACTTCTCACGTAAGCATCAATAATCAATACTGAGTGCTACTATGCAACTAATGCCAGACATCGCATTTTTTACTATCGAAGTAGTTCAACAGCTTTTAACGATAAAACTTCCATTGTTATTTTCATAAAAATATTTTTATCATTTTCAATCAATCCGACAATAATTCCGTTGTGGGGTCCACCAATGATTGTACCGTCGTACGGATATTCCCTGACAAAAAAAATATTCCCCGACACAACGAATATTTTATATCAACTTGCTTAGTTTGCAAAAATTTTCACATATTACCCTTAACTTTAAACTTTTATCAATTTAACTATTTATCAAAATAAAAAAATTGAATACTTTTATTTCTTAAAATTCGGGGTCTCACAGGTGTTACACATATAATATCGTATCATGGTAGCATCAAAGGTTACATGTCAAATAAATATAAAGCGGATCAGGATCCTCTCCATTTCAAATGAAATGAAGACTCTCCATTCTTTATATATTCCCATTATCATCTCTCTTTCCCATTATTATGATATTACATTTCAATATATTTTTAAATCTGAACCATAAAATAAAGATTTTTCAATTCATTTGAAATGGAGAGGATCCTAATTCATATAAAGCATGGTAATGATAATTGATGTCACTTTGATGTATTTGTGTCACAATTTCCCCCCCTTTCTCCTTGTAGATTTAGTTATATTATTAATTTTTCTTTTTTAATATAAAATTTTAAACTATTCTATTTTATCCTATGAACTTAATGAAATTTAAATTTTATCTTCAAATTAATTACACACGCCACATGTGCGAATGAGATAATATATTACTCTATCCGTCTCATAATATATGACGTTTTAGATGATTTTATTTTTTTTCAAATTATTTGACGTTTCTTATAATCGAGAATTAACCACAATCTTTCTAAAATTACCCCTCATGAGAAAATATTACATATAAGAGTGTATGAGATAAATATATAATTAAGAGTATTATAGACAATTAATACTATACAATTCTTGTACATAATTGTAAAACGTCATATATTATGACTAGCTGGGTCCCGTGCCTCCGGCACTGTATGGACGGTGAGATTTATCTCAAACTTTGAACGATCCAAATGATTTATTGAGTGAGCGGGAAATTTAAAATTATTTGTATTTTATTAGATAGATACAGAGGGAATACCATATATTAGTATAAAATTTCAGCAACCTTTTAAAATAGGGACCATCTTTTCATTAAAATAAATGTCATACTGATGCCAAGAATATACTCTATCCGTCCCATAAATATATGACGTTTTAGAATTGTACACAAGAATTAAGAAAATAGTTGAAAAATTAAATATAATATCAATTGTCTATAATACTCTTTAATTCTCATTTATTACCATACTTATTTTATACTCTCTCTCATCTGTAACATTTTATAATTTTGGAAAAATTGTAATTAATTCTCTCAGATTTTGTAAAACGTTTAATAATTTAGAATAAATAAAATCACCTAAAACGTCATATATTATGGGACTGAGGGAGTACCAAATAAACTTGAATAATTTAATACTCCCTCTGTTCTACTATAATTGACCTTTTATCTCATTTGATTTATTTCAAAATATTTGACGTTTAAGGAAATCAAAGCATAATTAATATTTTTTCTTTCAAATTTATCTTTATCCCTATTTTTCAATAAGTGTTTTACCTCTTTTTATATTGTTTTCATATTTCTTTTCTTCCCAATACATATTCAGTAATGACAATCTTAATATGCAATGTATAGGTGAAGAGGGAGAGAGAGAATAGTTACTACTATTAAATAAAGATATTTTAGTCGTAACAATAATTTTTTACTCGTATTAATAGCTTCACACGATTCACAATCCATGTCCCAAGATGTGTTTGGTAATAGAATAGAATCGCCATTTAACAAGCCGCCATTGATACACTATCGCAACTTCTTCATATAGTTTACTTCTACTATAGTCACGAACAGTCATCGTTGAAAAAATAATAATACACACATATATACACACACACACATAATACGTATATATACTTGTTATTGAAAATCAGCAAAAACGGATTACTTAATAAGAAGCACCATACAGGGTGCAAAAAAAGTTGCACATACAAACAAGCAGAAGCAGAAGCAGAAGCAGCAGCTGCGTCTAAGGGTTAGTTCACTACTTCATTTCCTATTTTCTCTCTCATATTTGTTTTAGAATTTCCTCTCGCTGAATTTCCGGTGGCTGAATTGGTGTAGAGAAGTTGAAGGTCTATCCCTAACATATGGGTTTTACTAAATTTTTGGGGGAGTTTTTTTAGTGATTTTTTCCTCTCACGTTTGTTGATCATTGGTTAAATTTAGTCAATTCTATTTTTGAAATACCTATTGTATTTGATGTTGATTTTTCTGTATCTGGTTATAATTTTTGTTGGAGTTTGTTTGGTAGATATTAATCAAATGGAAGTGATTATGTGGACTGGTGGTTGAATTGGGTTCCACAGTTTTTGTGGTTTGTTTGTTTTGCAGTTTCTCAATAGGGGAAGTACCCAATTTGAGCTGTGATGTGCTCTCTGGGTTCTTTCTCTTTACCTTTTTGCCATTTATATATCTTATTATTTTGTAATTCTAGGAACTTTGATTCATTTCCTGATGAATTGGTTTGCTTGTCGGAGAAGATTATCTTTGGTCATTACCTACCTGTCATTTGGTATTGAAATAATTTTTTATCTGTTTCATGTGTAGTTATATCAATAATTTTGCTGAAGTGGAATATGATAATCTATATTTTTTAATTGCATATTGACAAATGAGTGAATTAATCCTTGTGATTTTCTCTAACCGTGCTCTATTGGAACGGAAATGACCTTATGGCTTCATAATTCTTTGAGGTGGTGTTATATTTGGGCCAACTTTTCTTTGAGGCAATTGTGCTATGCCACCTAATTTTTATATTACACTTAACTTAGACTGTCTGCTGTGAGCACAAGTACTAATTTAAATCTCACATGTTTATGATTTTGATTTTGATTTTGATTTGGATTTGGTTGTAATTAATTTAAAGTATCTTTGTCCATTATGTTCGATCCAGTTATTAGGATTTACGTCTCTTAGATTGAGCTGAACTTGTTGTCTCTGTCATAAATTACTGATTCCCAGCTTTAGATTGATCTGCTGTGTAGTGGTTTTGTTGTCATTTCTTTAAAAGGATGTGAAATTTCATAGTCGTTCATTTGGAATAAGTTAATTTTAAGTTTCAGGAAGAAATTATATCTTCTACTAATTTGGTTATGTTTTTATGGATCCTTTTTATTTATTTTTCCTTATATTATTTGCATTATTTTTATTTTGCACGTGTGCATTCGTTGGATATTGTTGTGAGGATCCTTAGCAAACTTTTCTCGTTAGGGCGTACGTGGGAATAATTTTGTTGTAGGACTTACTCTTTTCACTTTAGCTAAAGGATTGCAGTTATCAATCAACTTGTGGTTTCTTTCACGTATTGAAAAACTATCATCCATCATGGTTAGAAGCAGCTTTTGCAGGTCATATTGGTTGAACATCTGTTTATTGTAATTAAACTTTGTCATCTTAATATGTTACTTGAGCTTTTCCCTTTGATTTTTTACTGAAATTTATTTAGAGGGTGTTAGAAATCCCAAGATATTGTAGCTGATTTAATCTTAACATCATTTGAACTTCATGAATGCATTCAGGCTTGTGAAATAGCTTGGCTTTGGATCTCCAGAGCCGATATCTTATCTCTTAAGTGTTGTCTATTAGTTTTACAAACAAACATAAGTCTATGTTTCAAATTAGATTATTTTTCTTAAGCTTGTTGTTTGGATTAGTTTCTTTTTTTGAAACAAACAATATATAAATCATAATCTTTGTTTCAAATTAGATTATTTGTGAAATTTTGGTATCTAAATTCTCTCAAGTATCCTAAATTGTTTTAAATCTTCGAGATGCTTGTTTTGGGACCAACAATAGATGATTGGTGAGATTTAATGGTCGAGTTAATGATTACTCTCAACGCAACATAAGTTCCCGATACTCCTCCTTGGCAACAGAAGTTCCTTATATCCATCTTGAATCTCTGTTAAAAGTTAGCGAACTATTTCACTTGCAAATAGAACATGAACTATAAACAATTGAAATATGTATTCATAGTCCTTAGATTTTGGTGATCCGTAAAAATTGGGTATAAACACTAAACAATGATAGTTTGTAGCAAAGTAAACTATAACATTTGTAAATCTTAGGATTACTACTGCTTTTTTATTTGTCATTTTCTTTTTCCTCTTAGTTAACTTTGACTACTTACTTCTCATAGCGCCAAAAAAAATCAATATTTCCTTTCCCAATATCATATCTCATCAACCTTAAGCTGACCATTTCCCCTACCTTATTACTTAATACCCTATTGATTGCCTTTTTCTTTTTTTGGGCAACGCATGTGACTTTGTATACACCGCGTGTACATGAGTTCACCCCCTCTTTTTTGGTGCTTTTAATACATACTATTTACCTATATTGAAACGAGTAGAAAAACCCTATTGATTGTTGTCAACTTTCACCAATACAAGCTCTGATATTTCCCGTTAACAATCACTCTGAAGGAAGCCAAATCCAGCCTTTCGTCATCTAAGGACGATGCAACCTTCCTTTTACTTGTCGTGAATTCTTATTTTTCTTAACTACCTTATAATGAAAGAAAAGGATGATGAATCCTCCTAATAAAAGAACTTGGAAAATTACAAAACCCTTAAAAAGTGCAGACCAGGAATCCCTCTGTAAGTTTGAATAAGTTCCACCAAAAGCTCTCATTGCTGAAGGCAAAGGAGCCAGGAACATGGCCTTGTCCTGAAGATGATCAACATTAGTTTTTTCCAGGCTGTCTGCTACCTTATGACACATTATTGTTTCTCTTCATAAGACTATATATCTCGAACCTGTAGCAATCTTCCTAACTCAATTCATATCATGCTGCATGCATTTATTGTTGGTCAACCACTTTAAATGTTGAGGAACTTGAAGTATTCCTATCAGCCTTTTTTCTTTGAAGCCCTATGGAGTAGATGTGTAGGAAAACATTTGTATAAGTTACAGTGGGTGTTACCAAGTGCCCATCATTGTTTAGAAGATGACCAGGGAAGACGTGCCTGTTGACACTAAAGAAATTGCATGATCAATAAGTATGTCCAATTTAGTTTAAATGTTGGTTTCCATCTTTTGACTGTTCCCATGCAATTGAGTGTATTTCAGTGAGTTTGTTATTTAGTTGATGTGAGATGAATACTAAAAAATTTGGAGTTTGAAAGCATCTCAAATTGAATTCAAAAAGTCAGGCTGGCTGTCATATTTTTGAACGGAGGGTAATTTATGTCTTGTCCAGTGATGAAGAAATATTATTTATTTTCTTGGCACTTTTTTATATGAAAATCCTGGCATATTTAAGTAACTTTTCATTCATTAGACTATTCTCTCTCTCTCTCTCCCCCCCAATAAAAAAAAAAAAAAAACAGAACCCCCCAGAAAAAAGAACATTCAAAACAACTCACAAATGGTACTCCCTCCATTCCAAAATCAGAGATACATTTTGATTTTTTAGAGTCAATTCGCAAAATCCTAAAATTCTAAATTGATATGAACTTATTTAGTTTTGCTACAAACAAATATAACAATTATAAACTAACTATGAAGTACTAATTATCACCTCTGTTAGTTTTCAAAACTTGAACGAAATTATTTCAATTTTGGGTTTTAAGATTTTGCAAATTGACTCTAAAGAGTCAAAATGTATCTCTAATTTTGGAACGGAGATAGTATTATATATTCTGTGGACTCCCTTAGATGTTGGTTTTGTTTACCTGAAATTTGTGTTACCAATGTTGGTTGATTATCATTATAACTAATTAATAATTGAAGATTTCCGTTATTTTGTAAAAGCTTGATGTGATCTCTAGGATATTTGATTAACTAATTACTGTATCAAACCGATTCCTGTTCTTATTCTGCTCTGTTGACATGAAAAGGCACAAGACAATATGCATTGCGCTCTCCTTAAAAGCAAAATACATATTCCTGAAGATGCAGACAGGGAAAGCAGCTTCCTTTCCAGGACATCCTTAGAAAAGGAGAACTTCAATTGTAGTTCAAAGGTCATATATATTTGTTGCACTAACTGATTTGGGCTTTCCTGTTTTTCTCCATATGGATGGGGGGATCTTTCCTAACTTGCTAGATTGAGTATGCCCTTTGTTTCAGGATTCTGAAGTATCTACCGTTGGTTTGACGGATTCCAATCAGAGGTAAATTAGTTATGATTTTTGGGGTGGAAGATGTGGTTCATGTGTCAATGTGTCATAAATTCTACTTAGTTATTCTACAGATCATTTGCAGTAACTTCTACTCTATATAACACATATGGAATTGAAATGGTGATAGTCTTTGTTTCTGGATAAATATAATTATTCCCCTTTTTGAAATCTTTGTATCTGGATAAATATAGTTAATTCCCTTTTCTAAATCTAGTATTTCAGATTGGAATAATGACTAGTATCTATTGGCTTATAAAATCAATTTTTTTTCTCCATAAAGGGGGAACTTATTTGGTTCGATAATGTGGAGCAACAATGAGCTAGGTTCCATGTAATTATTGGAAGGAATACTAGATCCCTGGGCTTACCTCAGTCCACATGACCTCCTATATACGTTTTTTGTGGCTCATGACGTTCTTGAGATTATTCAAATCAGGACTCGTAACAGAATTTTTTGATGTCAGATGACTAATCACATGACATAAGGTCCTGAATACTATATCTCTTTCAGTCTTTCTCCCTTACTACCCTTGTTTCACTTTCTTCTTCTCAGTACTATTATCTTCTATACCGAAGTAAATCCCCTCTCTATCCTCCTCTCTTAAATTTTTCATTTAAATGGAACCAGCAGGCATCAACTCTCTCTACTCCCCCCCCCCCCCTCTCCCTCTCTCTATACATATGCCATTAAACCCATCACAGTTACAATGACAATGAGAATGATGAAAGAATTGTTTGTTTCTTTGTAATATGTATGTGTGTTATAGATCAAAAAGAAAATGCAAAAGTAGCTCATTTTTGCTAAAAGTTGAGCATAATTTCACCGAACAGTTAGTGAAATTGTATCCCCCCTCTCGTTCATTACACTAGCTCTGATATCAAATAAAAATCAAAATTAAAATTTTCATATTGATCTCTATAAACATTTATGCATTCAAGATAATTGTTATGATTCCTAACCATGGAAAACTCTATGCTTCTTTCTATTGTTTGTTTTGGTGAACATTGTGAATACACATTTATATGTATGTGGTGGGTGCATGCATATTATATATATAACGGAGAGCAAAGGCACAAGCACAAATATTTCTGTATTTCTGGTTATAGATTAAACGAGGGAAGGAGAACATAGTTGAGGGGAATATGTTAGTGACCCGTTAGTGTTTTGAGAGAGGGAGCAAATTGAATGTTATTGGAAAAGATGGTGGAAAACGATTTATATGTATAATTGGTTGGAATTAAAAAGTAGACACGACAGGAAGGGCTCTTCATTCTTTCTATTCTTCAACATTAACACCGCAACACTTACAAAAGAAAAACATTGAAACCTTACCCTTTTATGTGCATCCAGATAAAATGATAAATCTTGTTGGCTTCTAGTACTTTTCCCTAAATTCTTTACAAAGAATATGGTTAAAAGCTAGAAAACCATTTAGAGCCCGTGTAAGAGTCGATTTATATAACCATCAATACATTTTTTGACCTGTATATATATATATATATATATGGGGAGCGATCCATAGCATCTATATGCTATGGGATAAAAAGTGGCATATAGGCTCTAAACCACACGTTTTATTGATGATGGGCTGGGATCAAAAGTTGGGTATACATCGTCCGCTAGTAATACTAGCGGACGTTTAAATCAAAAATTCTGGACAGTTATGCCCCCTTAGCACTTAGTCAAGAGAAATGCACAATAGACGAAATTGCAGTAAGTACAGAGTCCGCTAGTAGTACTAGCGGACGGTAAAAACCCAGAAAACCCACGCCTGCTTCCTCTGTATTAACTCCTATCTGCAATTCTGATCAATTACAACACAGTAATGCAGCACCAATTACAACACAGTAATTCACTTCACTTGCAATTACAACACAGTTAACTATTCCAAGAGGAGAAAAACAAGAACTCCGTCTTCAATGATATAAACTTTCAAATTCCTATGAACACAAACTCCTTTGTAATAACAGTTTGAATTGGGCATAATTTTAATTTTATTCATCCCATCAACAAGAACTCCTCTGTACTAACTGATACAATCCAAATCAAATACAACACAACTAGTATTAACCACGATTTGCAGATGAAACTAGGGTTCAAGCGAATTAATTGCGAATGGCATCACCTTCAGATTTTGGAGATTAAACTAAAACTTACCTGCGAAATCTGTGGTGAAGAACAAGGTTCCACTTAATGAAATTAACCACGATTTGCAGATGACCACTTCTAGGGTTCTAGCTGTTCACAACGAAATTGCAGCCGATTTTGCGAAATTGCAGCCGATTTGCAGATGAGGGATTGTAGCCGCTAGCATCAGAGACTTCTACGCTTCCAGGGATTTGCCCAATTCGCAGCACTGGAACGATTGCAAGCTTCTGGTTTGTTTTACCTTGTGTCGATTTTTCCCCAAATATTTTGCTATAATCCGTCCGCTAGTATTACTAGCGGATTGTGTAGTTACTGTACTTTTTGGCGAGTATATTGTCTCTGTCTTGGTCTATTGGAGGGGCACAAGCGTCCGGATTTTATACTAATTACGTCCGCTAGTAATACTAGCGGACGGGGAGTTGTAACTTTTGATCCCAGCCCTTCATCAATACTAGCGGACGGGGAGTTGTAACTTTTGATCCCAGCCCTTCATCAATAAAAGGTGTGGTTTAGAGCCTATATGTCACTTTTTATCCTATAGCATATAGATGCTATGGATCGCTCCCCTATATATATATATATATATATATATATGTAAGAAAATCCAAGTTCGCTTCAATGCTCTTATAGTAGTTAGCATGCGGATCAAAATTTAACTTAATCCGATATTTAAAAGTATCTAAATAAATCATGCTTTGAATTCAAGTTTGTTTACATGTTTATAATTGAAAGATGTGATCATTCAAGTTAGCGCTTCTTCAGGGGTGAAAATATTAATTACACCCTTTCTCAAGTCCGGCATGAATTCATTATTATAATTTTGTTATTGATATTTCTAACTTTAATAATGTCCAAATATCGTCGTTAACTTGTGTTGTTTTTTATTTATCTCCATTAAACTATCAGGTGTACTATTTTGACGTTTCTTGCTGTAGAACCTGATGGGCAGTGGAAGATTGTTGCAGTACCCCTGGGACATGGACCTCATGTCAATCATCTGGGTTCCGCAACACCAGGTAGTTCAGTTAATAGTCATCAGTCTCAAAACAAAGGCAATGGAAACAAAGTGAGTCAGTGCTACTAAATTAGTCTTGTTTGATTTTTCTTATTAATTTATATTATCAGATGTCTTCTAATAGCTGTAAGCATCCCAGTCTGATTCTTAGTGGCTCTAATACTATTGATTTATCTGATATGTAGTTTTTTGTTTCCAAGGAAGAGAAATCTGGAAAAAGAAATTCAAGAAAGAAAATAAAAAAAAAGGGAAAGCAGAACAAAAAGCTTTCAGGAGAAACTGGCTTATCTGAAGTAGAATGTGGCCCTGGAGGTGCAACATCTAAAATTAGTACCAATGATTGCATTCATAACGGGGTTTCACTACTTCCATATGCAACCAAGATAGCAGATTTAACACCAGAGAATATTTGCAATGGGATTTATTCTGAAGGAAGCAGTAGCAGAGGTTATGCATACACATCTTGCATTGAGGAGGTGGATGTATCGGAAGCTTTATCCCTCTCTGTGCTTCCAAGTTTCAGTTGTGATCAGCATCGTTCTGATTTTGAAGATAGGATTCAAATGTCAGAAGTACATGATACAAAATGTGAACTGATCAGTTATCCCAATGTATGTTCTGTGACGAATGATCGTCTTGTATTGGACTCTCTATCACTTGGTTCAAATTTTGACAAGAGTTTAAATTGTGATTACGAAATTCCACAGCATAGTAAAGAAAGTGCTGGGATTGATATTTCAAAATCACCTGGTTGTGCTGCTGGAGAGGGATGTTCTTCTACTGGTAATCTGTTAACTGGTATTGTAGCCACTGATAATCATGGACAGACGACAAACTACAATAGGCAGGCGTGTCGCTCGGAGATGATTGAAAAGAGAGTGAAAAAGATTAAAAGAGTGCCCCAGAATTCAACTGGGCACAGAGTTAGCAGTGTCGGAAATTTGCATTGCCATCTTGGGAGGGAAAATAATCATTCTGTTTGGCAGAAGGTTCAGAGGAATGACGCCTGCGAGCGCAACTATGATTCTAGAAATGTGGACTCAGTTTTCTCACAATTTGGTATAGAGTTGAAAGAAGCTCATTTCCCAAAAAACCAAAGAAATGCATATAATTCTAGTCTAAAGTTTGAATCTCAAGTAAAAAAGCAGACAAACACCAAGGTTTCTGGAAAGATGAAGAGGAAAAGTAGTCAAGGATCAAAACAAGAGAGCAACTACTATTACAGGAAGGGTTCTCAGGTTGTTAGGGCTTGTTCAAATCAGTGTACAAGAGCTGATATGCTACTGAATGAATCATGTACTATCCCTGTGCAAATGAATGTAGAGAACAGACCAGAAGCAGTGTCAAGATCTCATTCCAAGACTAGTTTTGCAACGAACGGGCTTCAGACAAAGAGAGCTGAATCCATAGCCTTTAAACCACTTCAGAGTTCACAAGCCTGTGTCAATGACGTAGAGCCACTTGAAAGTGTCTACGCTACTGCTTCCAGTTTGGATGATCAAGATGCAGAAAATGGAATTAGCTTGCCATCAAAATCATATAGTTTTATGGACACGTCAGAAATGCTCGAGAAGCTCTCTGCAGTACAACTTCATACGCTTGTGGAAGATGAAGTATCTAAAATTGATAAAAATGTTTCTCATGCTGATCAAAAGAAAGACACTAGTTCAGGAGCTGTTTGGCAGAAATGGATACCCATTGGGGTAAGAAGTTCAGATTCACATGACTTGAGTTTACGTAGTGGTTTATCAACGGTGAAGCTTGATGAAGGAATTGGTGGAAATAAAACTCTGAGAACCAGTACAGAAGACGAATATGCTTCTGATTCACATAGTACTGTTTGTGCAATGAATTCTAGTGGAACGTGCATAGGGCCGAGTTTGAGCGGCGTTATTAGTTCATCTTCCAATAATGTGGCCCAGCTTAATAATTTTGGGAATCAGACCACAACCATTGTTAAAGAATTCAGTAACAGTTTTGGTGGTGCCCAGTGCTTGATTTCTGAATCTGAAAACCAGAACTTATTGACTTCTGATATTGATTCAAGGAAGATATTCTCTGTAGTGAATGATTCTCACAGGGCACAAGTGGCTTCTGAAGCCATCCAATTGGCCACAGGTTGTCCAATTGCTGAGTTTGAGAAACTTGTTCATTCTGCATCTCCGGTTATCTGTCCATCAGACAATATTGTAAGCTGTCAGACTTGCTTGTGTGGTTCGGTTGGTCGTGCATCTCTGTGCAGACACGAGATGCCTAATATCTCTTTGGGTGAATTATGGCAATGGTATGAAAAACATGGGAGCTATGGTTTAGAAGTAAGGGCCGATGATTATGAGAATTCAAATAGACTGGGTATTGATAGAGTCAGTTTTCGTGCATATTTTGTTCCGTACTTGTCAGCAGTTCAGTTGTTCACAAAACGTAAGGTTTGTCAAACGGATAATGGCAATGTGATCCCTGCTTCTTCGGCTATGGAGGCAAGGGATATGGTTAAAGCATCTAAAGTCTCTAACTCGGATCACCTACCTATTTTTTCAATACTTGTTCCGCAGCCTCAGGCAGAAGGCTCAAGTTTGTGTGCTCCAGACAATCACATGTGTAACTCTGAGCCATCTGCAGTATCTATCACTGAGAATCAATCCAATTCACCGGTTGAGTGTGGATGGTCTGATGATTTGGAGCTTCTTTTTGAATATTTTGAATCTGAACAACCTCAAAGAAGAAGGCCATTATATGAAATGTAAGTGTTCTTTCTACATCATTTATTTGACTTTCCTTCCACAGCATTCTATTAATATGTAATCTGGAGCTTCATGTTCTTAGTCACTTGAGAATGTAAATTAGGCAGCATCACTAAAATTTATCTCTTTGGCTTCTAATTTTTTCATCAATGAAAGTTATTTCATATTAGGTTTCCATAACTTTCTCTCTGCACCTTACTTTCATGTCTATTAATGGATTCCTCTTTATAATACATATTTATAAACAATTTTGAATTAGTATACATATCTGTCTGTATTTTCATGTATTAAAGATGAACTTTATCTCACTTTAATTGATCAACTTTTGCCAGTGAGTTCAGCACAAATTTAAGACATGCAAAAAACTCATTTATTATTATTTATTAACACACTAAAAATAGAGTATAAATATATTATAATATTATATTAAAAGTATAATTCATTTGTGTTTTTTAGATTTTAATTAAGTGCCAAAACACTCCCGATAAAAGATCTAGTAATGTGGGATGGAGGGGATATATATACATAGTTGTAGCAATAGTTCTCTTACATAACATATTGTTAAATATCTAAATGTAATCAAACATCTAAATCCAGGACTAGTTAATATCTTGCAACTTAAGTGATTTACTATGAGAACAATATCAATTTTAGCATTGTACGTAATGGGATTCAAGAGGGTGGATGTTTTTGATGGGTTCTATAATGAGTGCATGAATGGGAGTAATTGTGATGATGATTCACTGAAGTAGGTGGTGGAGACAGAATAACCATATTGGTTAAAAGGCAGTGGCATTGGGTCTATGATGGGAGTGCTAATGATTTAAAACGGTTGATATTGCGGTTTTGACGAATAAAATAGTCATGTGCTAGCTAATAATTCTGCAACTTGCGAACCAAGATAATATTTCTAGTAATTAACTAATAAGTCCTAAACTTATTTTTATATCTACCATCGCCCTTGGCCTTACAATCCCATTCATACTTTTCCCTACACACAAACAAACGCGCGCGCGCGCGCACACACACACACACACACACATATATATATAGAGTCCGGTTAAGGTCACACACTAAAACACTGGTTTTTTTTAAAACAACTAAAAAAAGTTTAATATTTTATATATTTTATGAATGGATAATATACAGAAAAAAAAAAAAAAGAAAATGCGGAGTTTTGATTTTGTTGATATAAATTCAGAAAAAAGATGTTTTATGATGAGTAAATGGAATGTAATACTCAAATCGGTAATCTATGATTTGTGATAATTAAATCACCTATGTTAAGTAAACAGCTGAAAAAATACTGTACATATGAGTTTGGGTTTATGAATATTTGAGTGATAAAATATACATGTGATGCTCTCCTTTTCAGGGACACCTATCTATTGTTTATTTTGCAGATAGGATCATTTATCTTGATTTTCTTTGGGCCTTAGCCAAGGGTTCCTTTATAGGCAGTTCCTTTATAAGCCTTTTGAAAAATAAAATAAAATGATGAACTGCAGCTGGTTTAATAATAACTGCTGTTTGACTAACACTGGTGCACCTATCTTATTCCTGACTCTTTTATTTCAGGATTAAGGAGCTGGTTCGAGGAGATGTACCACCACAAGGTAGAGCATATGGAGATGCGACTATTCTCAATTCAGTGAGTCTACATGATCTTCACCCTAGATCATGGTAAGTAGAAAGCTGATCCATATAACTTGTGTTGAATACTGTACATAGTGAAGCAGATCTTTGTGTCTGTTCACATCAATCACATAAGATTGAAGCATAGTTCCATAGCATGCCTTTTATTTAACAAAACCAAGGCATGTCACTGCATGAGATAAAGTAGGAATCTAACGGGACTAATTACTCCATGTAATTTTCAGGTACTCAGTGGCATGGTATCCGGTTTATAGGATACCAGAAGGCAACTTTCGTGCAGCTTTCTTGACTTACCATTCTCTTGGTCATTTAGTTCATAGACGGTCAGCATTTGATTCTGCTTGCATGGACATTTGTATAGTTTCTCCAGTAGTGGGTCTTCAAAGCTACAATGCTCAGGTAGATATATTTACTTTTTATTACATTATTTTTACTTATGGCACTAGGGACGGTACTTATTCGTCTAACAATTTTTAGAAAGTTCATATTATCTTGTGGAAGTGGTTCATAGTTTTTAGGTTATTCATATTATCCCCAATTATCAAAATGATAAATTAGGCTAAATTGGCAACGTACATGTCCTTCAACCAACCAATATTAAGATTCTAAAATTTGTAAAAGTTAGCAAAAAAAATGAGTTCTTAGTAAATCAATATACTGAAAATATGATGGTCTGAAGCATCCTGGGGTTGGATCTTTTCTGAAGATGCAGAATTGAAATAACGCAAGCACGAGGGTATGCAAAGTGCAAACTATATCTAGATATGCTCAATGTGTCTATGCGACTCTGAGCATGTGCATGCACTTGGCGCTGAGAACTTTTTATTTTACTACTTCTTTCTTTGATTTCATTAGTGTGAAGGTTGTTGAAATTTGTGCCAAGTTTCTGTTGGTTTATGGACATGTCCTCTTAACTATAATCTGTTGAATTTTTGGTTTTCCATATGATTTTCTCACTTGGTTTCTAATTACGATATCGTTACTGCGGCTAATGTTTTGAACTTTCTAGTGGGTTTCATTCAGTTTATTTCGCCCTAGTGTAATGCCTATCATATCTGTAAACAGAGTAACCTTGTGAGCTTTTGAATGCAAGTAACTGTTTTGTGCCTTAGCATCCGAATTATTGTTATCAACCAAATTGCCTCTCTGAATCTCAAACCCGTATGAACCTGGGTAGTTTCATATTTGAATAATAAGAAAGATCCCTCGGAATAAAAGTTTTATTCGGTTCAATCCATAGTTGTATTCACTATTTTGTCTGTCTTGAGAGTTCAAAGATATCTGCGGCCTCTCATATTATATATAACCTGGTAACCTGATTATGTGCAGGGTGAATGCTGGTTCCAGCCAAGGCATTCTGCAGATGTTCTGAACTCTAACCCTACTGAGATTTTGAAAGATCGGTTGAGGACGCTTGAGGAGGCCGCATCTCTAATGGCAAGAGCTGTCGTGACCAAAGGAAGTGAGACGTCTGTGAATATGCAACCTGATTATGAGTTCTTTCTCTCTAGACGAAGATGCTAAACAAAACAATTAGTTTTAAAAACTTTATAAAGTATCGGTAATTTAGTTTTTTTTTTCTTCTTCATATCTATCGTTTTTTCTTGTAGATTGTACCATCCACATTGTACAGTTTTATTAGACTTCTTATTTTCATATTCTGAAAATTAAATGATGGATAGAAAGTACAGCTAATATAGTTTTAGCAGTAATTGATTGTTGTAAATGCATGTTTTCTGTTTCTAAAAATCTTCCTTGATATATTTTGGGGATTGACTAAATGGCTGTGAACAATCCTTCTTGTGAGGGAGTTGACTAAGATGTTCGGTTTATTAATGAATACATGTATTATATATACGATGAGGATCAAGTGTACATCTTTTTATTTAACATACCTTGCTTATCACCTTTAGTGACGGATTGGGTGACGGTTCGGTCCGTTGCGTATATCAAAGAATTGTTGTCTTAACTTTTAGCGATGTATCGAACCGTCGTCACAACATATAAACCGTTTATCTATTTTGCAGTGACGGATTAAATTGTCGTCCGGTCCGTCGCTAAAAATGGTGAGCAGGGTATGTAAAATATATATATATATATATATATATATATATATAGTTCGGATCTTAAGATCATCCTTTATCCAACTCACCTGAGCTCACTCCCCTTTCGCGATGGACTCGGCGATGGTTCGGTCATCCAATCGTCGTTTATACTTTTAGCGACGGACAACATATAGCGTTGCTAAAAGTATAGACGACGGTTGTATAACCGAACCGTCACCGAGTCCGTCGCTAAAGGGGGGAATAAAAGCGAACTTAAGATTGAATCAGATGATATATATATATATATATATATATATATATGTTCGTATCCATGACAATAAGTTGTTGGGAGCAACCAAAAAAGTCATGGCACACCAACTTGTAGCAGCTTGTTACTATTCATATTAATAGTTTGTAATATTATTAATTCTATTATATTAATATTTTATAATATTAGTATTAATAATATTTATATTTATAATATTAATAATAATAATATTTTCTAATAGTATTAATACTTATATTAATATTTTGTATTATTAGTATTAATAATAATTATATTAATAATATTAATATTATTAATATTACTAACTATTTATATTATTCTTAGAAATTCTTGGATTCAATTATGCTCATTTTACTTTTTTTTCATAGTCAATCTATTCATATGAATATTAGTTGAGTTTCAAATTGAACTGGACAAAATTAAAAGCTTAAATTATAATGAATTATTAGTAAGTGATATTAATAATATTAATATTTATATTAATAAGAATAATAGTAATATTAGTATTAATATTCATATTAGTTATTATTATTAATATAAATATTATTAATACTAATATTACAAAATATTAATATAAGTATTAATAATATTACAAAGTATTATTATTAATATTAGTATTATAAATGTAAATATTATAAATAATAATATTACAAAATATTAATATGAATAGTAACAAGTCGCTACAGCTTGTAGCGACTTGAACAATTAAAATGGGACATGTCCCTTTTTAATTATCTTAGTCGCTATAAGCTGTTGTGCAATGACTTTTTTTGGTTGCTCCCAACAACCGGGTTGCTATAGATGCGGACGCTATATATATATATAATAAGTCGCAAGACGATTAGAATGATTGAACAATTAAAATGGGACATGTCCCTTTTTAATTATCCTAGTCGCTATAAGCTGTTGTGCAATGACTTTTTTTGGTTGCTCTCAACAACCGGGTTGCTATAGATGCGAACGCTATATATATATAAACAAGTCGCTACATCTTGTGGCGACTTGAACAATTAAAATGGGACATGTCCCTTTTTAATTATCCTAGTCGCTATAAGCTGTTGTGCAATGACTTTTTTTGGTTGCTCCAACAATAGGGTTGTTATAGATGGATTTATATATATATATATATATATATATATATATATATATATATATATATATATATATATAAACAGTCGTTAGACAGATGGCGACTTGAACAATTAAAATAGGACATGTCCCTTTTAATTATCCTAGTCGCTATGTCGTGTTGTAAATGACTTTTTTGGTTACTCCCAACAATAGGGTTTTATAGATGCAGACTATATATATATATATATATATATATATATATATATATATATATATATATATATATATATATATATATATATGGGAAATGATCTATGGAAAACGTTAGTTCTGGGCACTGTTTCAACTAACTGTTATTCAGTCTTCCAAAATTAGATCGAATAGCTTAGATGAGGGCACAACCGCTAGAGGGAGTAGCGACCATCAATAATTTAATTAATTTTCTATGCTGGCCACTAGAGGGAATAACAACCAACATAGAAAATTAATTAAATTAAGGGTGGTTTGGGGATTTGGCTCAGGCATTAGAGGGAGTAGCGGCCAAGCGATTTTCAGATCTAAACTAATTGATACATATTGCTTGCGTTTGCTACTACAGACAGAAGGCGCTGCACAAAGAGAAGGTTTTCCGCTGCGATTGTTTCGAATTTGTTACATCAATCTCAACTTCAACCGATTAATCGATTTTAAAGTAAAGTAAAGTAAGTATCTTTCAACCAATTTTTTTTTTTTTTTTTTTTGTAAATATCTTGAGAAACAAAATAGACATTGAATGATAGTGTTTTTCTAAATATCTTAAAAATTATTGGTATATTAAAGCATGGTATATAAGTGACAAATTTAGTATTATTATATGTATATATACAAATTGGGTGGTAGGTATGTATCTATGTATACAAATTATGTGTATAAATTGGGTATTTTCTATATATAAAATATTAGTATGTATAATTTTGAGTATTATATATGCATAAATTGTGTTAAATGTTTTATTGTTTTTGTTGATTATTTTTTGCAAAAATTGTCATTTTGTTATAAAATGTAAATAGACTTGCATGTATAAAATATTATTGTTGTTGTTTTGTATTATTTTTGGTCATTTATATAGTTAGACATTGAATGATAATTTTATTGTTATTGATATTTTTAAGTAAATATGGACAATTGGCCGCCTGGACCCATTGATCGCAGTGTCCTTTATGCTCAAGAAAAGCATGTATCAGAGGATGTGTGGAATGGGATTGAAAGGGGTACACTGATGTCAAGCCAATCGACTTCAATTATATATGATAAATGAGAATTGATGTGACGCCCCCAAAATAGGTCCACACAACCCATTCTGAGTCGCCAAATACATAACACCGAATCCAAATACAACTTCTTATTTACAACAATTAAACTATCGTGCAAAATACGACAACACATAAGCTGTGAGTTTCAATACAAATAACAGTACTCACACTCCAAACCAATGATACTTTACATAAAGGTATAGTCGATAACTGTTTTATAAATAAAAATTTTTGAAAAATTATTAAGGAAGCCTTCATACATAGGAGGCCATGCATCTAAGTTATAATAGATATCATAAGACTCGAGAATTTACATTAGTTGACCCAATAGACCCCAAAGAAGAACAAGAAGATTACTATCTTTTTCATTCCAATGGTGTGTATCTTCTTGCCATATAATTATCTCCATTGTCTCAAGCTGAGGATTATATTCCAACCATACTCCAAGATTATATAAATAATGCTCATAGATATAGTCAGCAAGTGAATGCGCACAACCATATCTTATGATAACACAAATTTGTACGTGGTTAGACATCGTGTATGATAGTGACAACACACCCTTTAAGCTCTTAGTACAATTCTGTCATCCTCATTCTAATGTGGTGTATTTTTGACGCTTCCAAAGTTGGGTTCTCATCTCCCTATTGTTGCTCACCAAAATCAATTACAAATGACGTATAAAATACGACACACACATTTTAAGTCCTCAATACAATTATATATTATCATGCTATTTTATAATGTATTGAGAAACTTCAACAGTCATAGACCATCACTCTATTCCCCTGTTATCCCCGCTCGACCCAGCTACACTCTTATTACTTGAAAGGAATTGTGAAGTAAAAGGGTGAGCACAAATAGCCCAGTAAAGAATATTATGACTAAAGATAATTAAATTATCAATAGCCTTCATCAGTAATAAATAAGATACTTAGAACATATGGTAGATGATAAAAGTTTTCAACCATAATTGCAGCGAAATCAACAATCCATTAGAATAGTCAAGTAGAACATAATGTCTACTATCCCCTCCAAATTAAAAGTCCATCATTAATATTTTATTCCTGTAATACCCATCAACAGTTCTTTGTTGTACCCAAAACAAAGAGAACTTTTGTAAGATCCCGACTTGTGATATTTGTGCTCACCCTTTTGCTTCACAATTCCTTTCAGGAAATAAAAGTGTAGCTGGGACTAGTAGAGAGAACATGGGTATAAAGTTGTGTTTCGAATTAGTCGCAATCCTCATCAAGTTATAGAACAATGTGGCATAATAATTGTACTGAGAACTTAAAATATGTGTGACGTATTTTATTCATCATTTAATATTTAATTTTGGTGAACAACAATAGGGTGATGAGAACCTGACTTTGGAAGCGTAAAAAATGCACTATTAGAATAAGGAGGACAAAAATCTTCTCGTGTTGCTTTGAGAACTTGAAATATTTGTTGTTGTATTTTATATGGCATTGTAATAATTTGAGTATGAATATTGTCGTATTATATACGTTAAAATATTTGTATTGAAACTCATAGTATATGTGTCGTCGTATTTTGCACGATAGTTCAATTGTTGTAATAGGAAAGTTTGCGTCAGTAGTGTTGTTTTTGGCGACTCAGAATGGGTTGTGTGGACCTATTTTGGGGGCGTCACAACTTTAATTACCTGTCTTCACTTGAACCACCAAAGATTATAGTTAAATTCATAATGCATGTTTATTATTTTGTAAATTAACAGTTTTTCCTTGCCACAAAGGCTTAATAGAACGTTCACTCAATATCCTTATTCCAAAGGCTAAAGACATTCAAATGTAATAACAATGATCATACTAATCAATTGTTTATCTTTGCACTACGGGCCAAAGATATTGAACTATAAAACCAATGGTCATAATCATGTCAATCAATTGTCTGTCAGTGCACTATGGCCAAAGCCAAAGACATTCAACTGTAAAACTAATGATCATGCCAAACAATAATCTATATTTGCACTACAGGCCAAAGATATTCATTTGTATCATCAGTGGTCATGATAATGCCAAAACACTTGTCCATCTTTGCACTATGGGCCAAAAATATCAATCAACAATTATCTTTGCACTACGGGCCAAAGATATCAATCCACAGTTCATCTTTGCACTACGGGCCAAAGATATTCATCAATCAACTGTCCATCTTTGCACTACGGGCCAAAGATGACTTTACACATAATTTAAGTCCGAGAACTATGATAATGATATAAAGAATCAATCAAGTGAGATCAAAGATAAATATTAGAGATTTCTAATTCAATTTATCTAGAGTTCAAGAATGTCCAAATTGTTAACATGAAGATCATAACATGGATTCAAATTCAAGAATAAGATAAATAAAAGATAACTTGGACAAAGAAAAAGAAATTCAATTCTGTTGTGAATAGTACTTATGAATAGTACCGTATGAATAGTACCGTATGAACAGTTTCGTATGAATAGTAATATGAAATAAAATACTATCACTTACATAATATGGAGTATGAAAGAAAATGATATCCTTTACGAGAAAAATAATATCATTTACTTTAGTAGGAAAGTAGTTCTGACCGGAATAACGAAGATTATGTTGAGGAAATCTTGCACTATTATCAACACTCAAAATATCCTTATACTTACAAGAAATATGCTCAATATTATATAGAGAGAATTTTCTGATTCTGGTGTGAGTTTCATTGTTTAATTAAACAACCAATTTATAGGAAAATGCTAGCACACTAGAATTGACAATTTGCACACACGCACCTTAGTTTTGAAAACATGCAACACACTTATTTGAAAAAGGAGAGTTCAAAATCAACATGAAAACTCCCTCTTTTAATCAAATGTTTAAACAATTTTATAATAATTAAAAAGAAATCCAAAATCAATTTGCTCTCTTCCACCTCATTTTATTCTTATACTATAAATTTATTATAATAATATTGCCATTTAAATTATAAAATTATATTATTATATTATCACATTATACCATTATAATGTAATATTATAATAATATATTTGAATAAATATTTTATCTAAGAAGATAATTATAGTTTCATAAAAAAATAACAACTTTCGACAATTGTCTCATTCTAAAATTCCTCCATTTATATCAAAATTTAAAGAAATATTTACTTACCATATTCATCACTTATTTATAATTCTTCAATAATTATTTCTAATTAATATTATAGATTCACAATATTGACAACCAGATCGTTCCCAAGAAAGATGGGGCTTTCCGATAAGGATTTCTCCTTACTGGCGCGCAATTATATAACCTAACCCATTTCCTCGACAGAACTTTCTAAACATTGCCAATAATGCTAACAAATAATATTATTCAAATAATATAAAATATTGTGCAGATGTTACTGCAACAATTATTGAATCATTAATGTAAAATACTATTCAATTATCACTATAACAATTATTGCATCAATACTATGAAAGACTGTGCAATTTTTTTACTGTATCAATTATTGAGTGACTTCTTACGTAAGAATTAATAATCAGAGATACTGTGCACTATCGTGCTACTGCGTACCGCAATACCAAGATACCACTTTGTAGAATAACGGTATTACTATACTTTTATCACTGTGTATTTTAATAGTTTAACTAAAAGTTTTGCGTTATTTTTATAAAAAAGGTTATTTCATTTGCTTTCTACATCCAAGCGCTTATTAGTTATGGGGTCCACTAATGATTGTGTGATGTATCGAATATTCTCCGACAAAAAGAATATTCTCCGACCAAACGAATATTATATAAACGAATATTATTCTCCATCTTTGCACTACGGGCCAAAGATATCAATCAACAATTTATCTTTGCACTACGGGCCAAATATATCAATCAATAGTTCATCTTTGCACTATGGGTCAAAAATATTCATCAATCAAGAATTCATCTTTTCACTACGGGCCAAAGATGACTTTCAACATAATTTAAGTTCGAGAATTATGATAATGATATAAAGAATCAATCAAGTGAGATCAAAGATAAATATTAGAGATTTCTAATTCAATTTATCCATAGTTCAAGAATGTCCAAATTGTAAGACCCCAACTTTTATGAATAAAGATTAATTTTTCTCGAAATATATTTTTGAATATTATGGTGTGGATTTGATATAATGTTATAGTTGTGGATATTATTTACAAATTTTGCAAAGTAAGCAAGTGATTATATAATATTCGATTGGTCGGGGAATATTCGTTTTAACAAGGAATATTCGTACGACGACACAATCATTGGTGGACCCTAATAATGGAAGTATTGTCGTAGTTAGAAAACCATTGTAATTATCTTTTATAAAATAACGGCTAAAGTTTTACCGTTAAACTGTTGAACTACCCTATGGTAAAAGTACAAGAATACGCATGGTTGCATAAGTATCACATGGTATTGATTATTGATGCTTACGTGAGAAGTCACCCGCTTATACTCAATTATTGATACATGAGTTTTACGATAATATTCTCATATTATTGATTCAATTATTGTTACAAAGATCATCTCGTGATAATATCTTATATTATTAAATCAATAATTGAGACGACAAAGTTATTCATATTATTATTTATAATATTGACAATGTCTAGAAAGTTCTGTCAAGGAGAGGTTTGGTCACCTAATTACGCGCCAATAGGGAGAAATCCTTATCGAAAAGCCCCCTCTTTCTTGGGAATGATCTGGTTGTTAAATATTGTGAGTTATAATATTAATGATGAATAAGTTCGTATTGATTAAATATGAAATTGATATTTTCATTGTGTTGGGATTATTAGTGTTAATGAAAATCAACATTTATTTCGATAATAATTGATGTTTGGTGGTTATATTGACCAATCGGGTAATTAATCAGATAAATGAGCAATTAATTGCTATTAATTCACACGCTTATAACTATTTGTTCACATGTGTGTGCTATTGATTCACATGCATGTACTATTAGGGGAGGTGGTGCAAGATTGATAATACTTGCATGACTAAATTAAAAATAGAGGTATAGATGAAGGTACTATATTGTAATTAATTTTTTTTCACATGATTATACTATTTATTCACATGATGTACTATTAGGGGAGGTGGTGCAAGTTTGATAATACTTGCAGGACTAAATTAAAATGAAAAAAAGATGAAGGTATTATATTGGGAGTACCAAAATGTATCGTGATCTTTGACATACATTTTGGTGGAGCAATATAAAGAGAGAGATAACGAGGTTTATCTCAAAGTGTCTAACTTGTCAACGAGTCAAGGCGAAGCATCAAGTGCCAAAAGGTCCATTGCAACCACTTAAAATTCCAAAATGGAAGTGGGAGCACATTACTATGGATTTTGTTACTGGTCTTCCCAAGGTTTCTCAAGCCATGAATGTGATTTGGGTCATTGTTGATAAATTGACCAAGTCCGCCATTTCTTATCGATGCAGAAACTTATACACTTGAACATCTTGCTTCATACGTACATAGACGAGATTGTAGAAATTGCATGGTATGCCAATATCCATAGTTTTTGATCGAGACCCAAGATTCACTTCACGAAGCTACGGGCATAGATTTATGATTTAGTTCTAAGATATCATCCTCAAACGACTAAAGGCCATCTACAGATGGACTATTCAAACTCTGAAGATTTATTAAGACTTTCGTCTTTATCCTCCTTGACTTCAAAGGAAGAGTGCTTGCTCGATCTTCTCCGCGAATCATGACCCGATCATTTATCAAAGTCTCGTGAGTATTTCCATCAGCATTACGTGATACCACCTCGTCTGCTTCTCTTTTAGAAAGTTCTTACCATTGGTGAAGTTTTTCAACACGGGGATCATTCTTTGCCTCTATTCACAAACGCTAGACTTAACATAAAATCTAATTTTTATTTTGAATATATATAAAATGAAATTAATGAACATCATGTTTACAATATATAATATATATATTCCATATTTACTAAATAAACTCTTTTATTTGAACCAAAAGGAAACTCATGGATTTTAACTATTACCTATTCATTATAATAACGCCGCTTCCTTCGCTCCTCCTTTTATTTTACTATTACAAAACTATTTAAAATAAATAAATCGATCGTTAAAATTGAAATCTTATGAATTTCATGTCTAATGCAGCATTTAATAAAACCCATACATTCACGCATCCAATTTAAGGAAAGATGGATCTTACCTTACTGTTACAAATAAAGACCTTCGAATCAAAATAAACTCCTTTTATTTTTTCAAGAAAAATTTTAATAAAATCTATTTTATTTTTTTAATCAAAATTTTAATCCAAACTCCCTTTATTAGTTATGCTAATCCAATCCGATTTAAAACCAACTCTAATTAGTTATGAAATTCTAATTTTAAAATTATTTAAATAAATCCTTTTATTTTCTTTCCTTTAATATTAAAATGAAATCTTATTTTTTACTCCTTTATTTAGATTACAAATAAATAAGAAAAATAAATCCAATTTCAACTCAATTGCTACATTAATCCAATTTTAATTATGAAAATTATTAAAATTAAATCCTTTTAAAATAAAACTTTATTTTAAGATTAAAATATTTTAATATTAAAATAAACCTTTTATTTTAATATTTAAAAATTAAAATTAAATAAACCCTTTTATTTTAATTATATAATAATTATAACTATTATATATATATATATGTAAAAACTGTACTTTTCCTAAAAAATAAAAAAAGAAAAGAAAGCATGGGTCTGGCCTTATAATATTATATAATACTCGTTTCCTCATTCTGGAGATTTCGCTCGCATAATGTTGCCCCTTTTTTTATTAAAGACATTCATAGTGCACGGAAATCATGATTTCATTAATACAATTAATACTACAATTATTAATTGTTTAATAAAGGAGTTAACGGAAATCATGGTTTCAAGAGTTAACATGCACGCGATTTTTTTTTTTTTTTTTTTAATAAATTTTATATAATGAAATTACGCCCAATTAAATTGCTCTAAACACATATCAATATACATATCAGAAATTAAAACAATTAATAATTGCATAAAGGTTTGGCCACGATTCACAGTGGATTTTGTAATATTCATGAACGCAATCAAATTGCAAAAATTAAGCGAATGTAAAATCAGAAGTTTAAAAAAAATTCTGAAACCATATAAATTCTTGGGATCACCTTTGCATAATTATTAATTAAGCGAAAGATAAAGAATAAAATTCAAGACGAAATTCCTCGGTGCGAGTCACCTCCCAAATCCTTTCGATTAGAAGCTTAGATCCAAGCCTGGTTCCTTCCTTCGATCAACGCTAGCCACTTTATATGTTCGGGCTCTGGGAGGTAATCCACTAAGGAAGAACAGTTTTTGTCTACATACTCTAACAATCGAATTAATTCATGTTGTAAAATCAACAACTTGACACCCGTAATAAGAACTCTTATTTATTGTTGACCTCCTTAACAATTAAGAAATTATTTTTTTATTTAATTAAATTCTTTTAATTCATTAGGGCTCCCTAATCTTATTAGGGATAATTAATTTAAACTCTTTTAATTAATTTCAACTCTCCCAATCTTATTAGGAATAAATTGAGTAGCATTTATATTAAATTAATTCTTAAACTCTTTTAGAAATTAAAATAATAATAATTGCAATAATATTAATAAGACTCCTCTTATTATATTTATATTTAATTTCTAAATATTAAATAATAAATATTAAACTATTTAATACCTATCATCGCATAGAATTAAATTAAATATACTCTAACAATATTATTATGATTGTTACCATTAACCAAATAATTATTCTTCCCTTTATGGTGCGTAATTCCTTTAGGTTCTCCATATTAAACCCACAACAAATGCCTTCGATTAGAAACAATTCTAATCTTTATTTAAATAAATAAATTAAATAATTAATTTATTTAAATAATATTTAATGATTGACTTTCCAGATAATATAGATTTTAACATTAATCATTAAAGAACCTTTGAGTAAAAATAGCGATGCATAATTCAATCGATGTCCCGTAAGACATGGAAATCTTGTAAAGTCTTTATTTAGTTAAAAATTTCTTGTCTGTATTTCCAAAGGCTAGTAAAATTAGAAACTCCTTTTTAATTTCATCCTTAATGGGATGTTTTGTCTTATAGAGACATTCTCTTCTTTGAACTTATTCTCTAATAAGCACCTACATACTTGCTTTAGTGTCTCCACACAAATGATCGTGAGATCAATCATCCTCATCCAACGAGCAAATGAAAGCAACGTATGTACCAATCTATCCGGATTCACTAATCCCCAATTTAGTAATCCAATGATTGGGAACTATTTTAGTTTTAAGCTTTTAAGAATTTAGATCTCATTAGAATGATCATCATCATTATTCTAAAAGCATTGCTTAAAACTATGGGTTTATCACATATTATAAAACAAAGATCATGTAGATAATTAAAAGCCTTTAATAAATTAATACTTTTTATTAATAAATGAATAAGATTGTTACAAAGTATATGCTTTATCATCAAACATGATTGGCTTGTGTGCATACTACTTTCAAAATTGACCAAGTCTGCTCATTTCTTATTGATGCGAGAAACTTATACACTTGAACATCTTGCTCATATGTACATAGACGAGATTGTAAAATTGCATGGTATGCCAATATCCATAGTTTTTGATCGAGACCCAAGATTCACTTCACGATTTTGGGTTAGTTTGCAAAAAGCTATGGGCATAGATTTATGATTTAGTTCGGCATATCATCCTCAAACGGACGGGCAGTCGTAGAGGACTATTCAAACTCTTGAAGATTTATTAAGACTCTGTGTCCTTGACTTCAAAGGAAGCTGGGACAAGTTCTTACCATTGGTGAAGTTTTTCTACAACAACTGTTATCAAGCAAGTATTGGCATGGCTCCATTTGAGGCGTTGTACGGAAGAAAGTGTCGTTCTCAAGTATGTTGGGATGAGGTCGGTGAAGCAACGTTGTTGGGACCGGAGTTGGTACGTATGACTACAGAAAAGATTCAAACGATCCGACAACGTATATAAACCTCACAAGATCGATAAAAGAGTTATGCTGATCTTCATCGAAAGGACGTGGAATTCAATATTGGAGATCATGTGTTGTTACGTGTTGTTCCATGGAAAGGAGTTACGAGATTTGGAAAGAGAGGAAAGCTCAATCCTCGATTCATTGGCCTATTTTTAATCCTCGATCGAGTAGGAATTGTGGCCTATAGACTTGCCTTACTGCCAAATATGTCTCGTGTTCATAACATTTTTCACATATCTATGTTACGTAAATATGTGAAAGACCCGAACCACATTATTGAATTAGAACCAGATGAGATAGCGGAAGATTTAACGTATGAAGAGGTACCTGTTAAAATCTTGGATAAGAAGGATCATATTCTACGCTCCAAGGTTATACCTCAAGTCAAAGTTTTGTGGAGAAACCACGATGTTGAGGAAATGACCTGGGAGTTAGAATCTGAAATGAAGTCAAGGTATCCTCACCTCTTCGACATACTAGGTACACACCCTAATTTTGAGGACAAAATTTCATAAGAAGGGGAGGTTGTAAGACCCCAACTTTTATGAATAAAGATTAATTTTTCTCGAAATATATTTTTGAATATTATGGTATGGATTTGATATAATGTTATAGTTGTGGGTATTATTTGCAAATTTTACAAAGTAAGCAAGTGGTTATATAATATTCGATTGGTCAGGGAATATTCGTTTTAATAGGGAATATTCGTACGAAGGCACAATCATTAGTGGACCCCACAACGGAAGTATTGTTGTAGTTAGAAAATGACAGAATTATCTTTTTATAAAACTAACGGCGAAAGTTTTACTATTAAACTATTGAACTATCCGGTGGTAAAAGTACAGTAATACGCGTGGTTGCATAGTAGCACACGATATTGATTATTGATGCTTACGTGAGAAGTCACTCAGTTATACTCAATTATTGCTACAATAGTTGCTGCATAATATCTCTCATATTATTGATTCAATTATTGTCATAGTATCATTTGCATAATATCTTATATTATTAAATCAATAATTGAGACGACAAAGTTATTCATATTATTATTTACAATATTGACAATGCCTAGAAAGTTGTGTCAAGGAGAGGTTTGGTCACCTAATTGCGCGCCAATAGGAAGAAATCCTTATCGGAAAGCCCCCTCTTTCCTAGGAATGATCTGCTTGTTAAATATTATGAGTTATAATATTAATGATGAATAAGTTCGTATTGATAAAAGATGAAATTGATATTTTCATTGTGTTGGGATTATTAGTGTTAATGAAAATTGACATTTATTTCGATAATAATTGATGTTTGGTGGTTATATTGACCAATCGGGTAATTAATTGGATAAATGAGCAATTAATTACTATTAATTCACATGCTTATAACTATTTATTCACATGTGTGTACTATTGATTCACATGCATGTACTATTAGGGGAGGTGGTGCAAGATTGATAATACTTGCATGACTAAATTAAAAATAGAGGTATAGATGAAGGTACTATACTGTAATTAATTTTTTTCACATGATTATACTATTTATTCACATGATGTACTATTAGGGGAGGTGGTGCAAGTTTGATAATACTTGCAGGACTAAATTAAAAATAAAAGAAAAGATGAAGGTATTATACTGTAATATTTCGAGCCCCGAAACGTGCAATTATCGAAACTATGTTTTCCTATAAATAGAAGCTCATTCTTCTTTCATTCTCACCAATTCACTAAGACTCACAAGAGCAATTATAGAAAGAGAAGCTATAGAGAGAAAGTAGAAGAGAAGTCTGCTACCTCACTATTCCAGTATCCAGTCTTCTTCTAAGGTAAGGGATATTATTTTGTTCAGTATTCATATGAATAATATTTTCTTCCATACTTAGTAGTATGTGAGTAATATTATTTCGTCTCGTATTCCTGATTATACCCTTTTTTTGTTAAAGTATTGCTTCTATACTCCGTGAAATTAGTAGAATATCCTTGAAATTTGCGCTTCATCTAGTATCGTTTCACAAGGATATTTTCTACACATTCTTGTTAAATTTTAAGTTTTTCATGCCGGAGTACTATCCATTAGTAGTATTCATTTTATGGTACTATTCATAAAGTACTATTCATGGGGTACTATTCACAAAGTATTATTCACGGTTACTATTCACAAAGTACTATTCACGGGGTACTATTCGCTCGGGTACTATTCACCCGGGGAATTATTCATGACAAAAATTGATTTCTTTGCTGTCCAAATCATTTTTGATACAATATTATTCTTGAATTTTACTCCACAAAGCAGTATCATGTTGACAATTTGGACATTATTGAATTATGGATAAATTAAGTTATAAATCTTTAAAAATTTATCATTTGCTTTCTTTTAATTGAATTATTATATTATTGTCATTATTCTCATGCTTATATTGTGATAAAAGTCATCTGTGGCTTACATGCATAAATGTACTATTGATTGGCATGATTATGACCAGGGATTATTTGGTATAATCATGACCGTTATGTTACAAATGATGTGGTAAAAGTTCTTATTGGCCCGTAGTGCATTGATAGACAGTTGTTGGTATGATCATGACCATTGATGATTACATGAATATCATTGGCCCGTAGTGCAGGGATGATTCGATGATGTGGTTTATTTATTAAGCTGAGTCTCAGCGATAAAATTGATGATAAACTTTTTAAATCATAGAAGATAGTAGATATCATGCTCTACTTGACTCTTATAATGGACTGCTTATTCCGCTGCAGTTAAACTTGATGTTTATCATATTTTATCAGTTACCATTGTTAAAGGCTAACGATAATTTATTCTACATTATCTTAGTCATAATATTTCTTACTGGGCTAGTTGAGCTCACCCTTTTGCTTTCATTGTTCTCTTCAGGAAATGAGAACATAACTGGGACTAGTCGGGGAACAGAGTGACGGTCCGAGATGGTGGCTATAGTAGTTCTCACTATTTTATGAAATAGTGTGATAATAAATGTAATGAGGACTTCATTTGAGTTTGAATATTGTCTATGAGACAATATTCGTGTAAAAACTCTAAGCTACGCTTTTGTCGTATTGTATAAAAGAAGTTTGTATTTGATTTTTGTACCATGTATTTGTCGACTCAGAATGAGTGATGTAAACCTATTTTGGGGGCGTCACACAAATTGTTAACATGAAGATCATAACATGGATTCAAATTCAAGAATAAGATTCATAAAAAGATAACTTGGACAAAGAAAAGGAAATTCAATTCTGTTGTGAATAGGACTCATGAATAGTACCGTATGAACAATACCCATGAATAGTACTATATGAATAGTAATATGAAATAAAATACTATCACTTACATAATATGGAGTATGAAAGAAAATGATACCCCTTACGAGTATTGAAAGAAAATAACATCCTTTACGAGAAAAATAATATCCTTTACCTTAGTAGGAAAGTAGTCATGACTGGAATAACGGAGATTATGTTGAGGAAATCTTGCACTATTATCGACACTCAAAATATCCTTTTACTTACAAGAAATACGCTCAATATTATAGAGAGAGAATTTTTTGATTTTGGTATGAGTTTTATTATTTAACTAAGCAACCTATTTATAAGAAAATACTAGCACACCAGGATTGACAATTTGCACACACGCACCTTAGTTTTGAAAACATGCAGCACACCTATTTGAAAAAGGAGAGTTCAAAATCAACATGAGAACTCCCTCTTTTAATCACATGTTTAAACAAGTTTATAATAATTAAAAAGAAATCTAAATTCAATTTGCTCTCTTCCACCTCATTTTATTCTTATACCACAAATTTATTATAATAATATTGCCATCTAAATTATAAAATTATATTATTATATTATCAAATTATACCATTATAATGTAATATTATAATAATATATTTGAATAAATATTTTATCGAAGAAGATAATTATAGTTTCATAAAAAATTATATCTTTCGACAATTGTCTCATTCTAAAATTCCTCCGTTTATATCAAAATTTAAAGAAATATTTACTTACCTTAGTCATCACTTATTTATAATTCTTCAATAATTATTTCTAATTAATATTATATATTCACAGTACTGACAACCAGATCGTTCCCAGGAAAAAAGGGATTTCCGATAAGGATTTCTCCTTATTGGCGCGCAATTATATAACCTAACCCCTTTCATCGACAGAACTTTTCAGACATTCCCAATAATGCTAACAAATAATATTATTCAAATAATATAAAATACTGTGCAGATGTTAGTGCAACAATTATTGAATCAATAATGGAAAATACTATTCAATTATCACTATAATAATTATTGCATCAATAATATGAAAGACTGTGCAATTTTTTTTACTGTATCAATTATTGAGTGACTTCTTACGTAAGAATCAATAATGAGATATCATGCAGCACTATCGTGTACTCTAGTGCAATCTGGCGCTGCACTTTGTGGAATAACGGGTATTACTATACTTTTATCACATGGTATTTTAATACTTTAACGATAAAAGTTTTGCTGTTATTTTTTATAAAAAGGTTATTTCTGTCTCTTTCTATATTTGACAATTATTCCATTATGGAGTCCACCAATGATTGCGCCATCGTACGAATATTCCCCGACCGAACGAATATTCGCCGACACAATGAATATTTTATATCAACTTGCTTACTGTGTAAAATTTTCACATATTACCCTTAACTTTAACCTTTTTATCAATTTAACCATTTACTAAATAAAATAATAATTATAAGAAAAATTGAATACTTTTATTTCATAAAATTCGGAGTCTTACAACTGATCAGCCTACAAAAAAATTTATTAGAGGTGGGGTTTTAAGGGGTTTAGTTATCCCGTAGTAGTAACGAGAACATATGTCAGTCTTATATCTGTCCTAATTGAGAGATGGCGGCCAAAGACAAATACATTTCATATGAAATGTGGTGAAATAACAGTAACATTGGAGGATGTCCATTTCATTTTTCGTTTACCAGTATTGGGTAAGCCCTTAACTTGTCCTTCATTTGATGCTCCATTAAGTTATTTTAGGGAATTTTTTGGGGATGAATGGGCTGGGGAATGGAATATTCTAAAAAAAAAGACGTGGTATTTCCTTAGTTTAGTTGCATCAAAATTTTTCTATGCTATGCGGGAAGGGGGGTGGGGGGGGGGGGGTTATTTCCCACAAGGTTAAACAATAATGTACATCCTAGGTATATGTATTTTATTTATGATTCAAATAAGACTGCCAAATATGCATGGGGTGCTGCATGTTTGTCATATTTATATCGGGGGTCTGTACATAACATCTATGAGAGAGAGTAATTATGTCAATAGTTATGTGACCTTGTTACAAATTTGGGCATACGGGCGTTTTTTGGTTGGAAGGCCTAACCCTAAGCCAAATTCTTTATTTTGGGTCCCTAGAACAATAGCATGGGTGTACTCCGCTAAACATCAATATGGTGGTGGGTGAAACGATCCCCATTACCATCTATCTTTCTAATGGGGCGAATTTGATAGGCAACTTCAGTGAGAGGTAGTATGGCGGCCATACCAGCGATGAGATGATGATTGGAGGTACTATAACTATGAGGCTAGATTGGTAGGATCCGGTCCGCTCCCATTGATTCATTTTGATATTGTCGAGTATCGAATGCCCGACCGGGTAATGAGGCAACATGGGTATATCCAAGGCATTTCGTCCCCAGCTGAGAAAAATGATGCTTTGAAATAACCCATGGAACAATCATTCGAGCCACCGGATTACATACAAATGAGAAGAAAATACATTGATGAGTGGGAGCTATATATGGAAAGTTTTTAGGGAGAAGTCCAGGAGGTTGCCAAAACTATTCTTATGGATATGTACTTCAAGTGGTACAAAAAAATTACCCGACGACACTTGCACCGCCCTCGACGCGAAGGAGATCCCAACACTACCTACGAGCCCCGTTCTGTATATAATCAACATCGTATGGTTAGCATGGTAAGCAATTCAAAGTTTTACAAATTATTCAATTAATATAATATATTGCTTGTTTATTTGATATAATCTGTTGTATTCTTCAATAATAATTTGTTTTCTTATTTTATGTTATTTTTTGCATAGATTGAGGGCGCAAAATCTCTCCTCGACAAAATTTTCAAGTTCAAGCAAGACTTTCCCCCCGAATACAATCACATGAAAGAGGGTTGTGATCAACTGCTTGAGTTGTTTGATGTGGATGTAAGGGGTGGGGGGAGGAGTATATACGGGGTGAGCAGACAGAGAGGCCCACCCCTGCGCTTGAGCTCGACATCTACATCCTTACCACCCAGGCTATTGGTGATATGTCCCAGCTTACTCAGCATACGTACGTGGGTGGTTCTTCGTTAATTGGGGATGATGTTCCAGTAGAAGCATATGGACCTAAATGGTCTATAATAAAAAGACTCCATGGGCAAAAGATTGGAATGATCAACGAGAACTTCTTCTCCCCAACTCCCCCCAATCATCTTCAACTTCCCATTGAGCACCCCCAATTTTTGTACACGTTGACTCACGAAGATATAAATTCTTTGCAACCCATAATTTGGCTATATGAACCTGTGATGGACGCATATATGTGTCTTTTGCGGGATCATGAAACCAAATATCAGCGTGAAGGAATATATAGATGTGCAAAATTTGGCTTCATGCCCTCCTTTTTCATGCATTTGGGGAAAGGTGCCTTGTCTACTGGGGAACAAATTCGTAGAGATCTTTTCTGCTAGTCATATACTACACCTCAAGTGGGACCACCGATACATCAGTGCGTCTTTATCTTCATGCCTATATCCCAAGTAACAGTCATTTCATACTGTTAACCTTTTCAGTGTCACCATGGAAGGTTTTTATCCTCGACCCGCTATATAATGACAACGACCATCTATGGTGCGGTCGAGCCCTCAAGGAGGAAAACTAAGCCACAGAGATGGAACTACCTAGTCTCCCCTCATTAATGGGAGAAAACCAACGACCATCTGTGGTGTGGTTGAACCCTTAGAGAGGAAAGCCAAAATCCTTTGCTTATACCTCAACCACATTCAAAAACCAGTCCCAAAACACCAAGAACTGGGAAAACCAAAGATCAACGATCCATTCTGAAAGATCTTGGGACATCTCAATGTCCATCCATCAAGCAGGAGTTCATAATACATCAAGATCGAAAGTCATGAAGAAAATGGCAACTATCAAGCAACTAACAATGCATATCTAAAAGGGAAGTGAATCAAAATATATTTCCTTACCATATAATACTGTTTGATATATAAAATGTGTCCTGTGCATGACAAAAATGGCTAACCTAGTCTATGCAGGGAAATAAAAGCTAATCTATAAACCCGTAGATAAATGGGCCACCAAGTCTAGCATGGCATCCCTCTCAGAAGATGAAGGTGAATCTATGAGCTCCTGCGCTAGGGTATCCATGCGTGCCAGAAGATCTACAGCCATTTACATAGTGCTACCATGCTCATCTATAAAGGCATTCATCTCTACAACAATGCTAGTAGTATAAGATCTAAGTGTTGTACTATCTGTAGTGGTAACATCTCGGGTAGCTAGAGCCTCATCCCGCTCAACAAAAATAGCATCCTGAGTCACTCGAGCCTCATCCCGCTCAACAACAACGGTATCCATACTAGCTAAGGCATCATCCCTCTCAACAAAAGAAGGATCTCTATCAAAAAGAGTTGTCAACATCAAGGCCCTAGTCTGATCCTTCTCAAACATCATCAGATGCAAACTCGACTCCAAATACTCTACAGAAGGTGGAGTCACAATAGTGGGAATAGTGGGGGAATCAACTAGAGCTTTTATTAAACCGGTGAATAGTTTATCCTCGGTGGGAGAATCAGGGTCATCCATAGGCTCCCCATCATCAGAATCAATACCCGGCTCTGAGAAAAACAATCCTAGCTGATGAAATCTCTGCCTCCATCCATGAAAAATACTCTGAAGAGAGACCTGGATGACTAGTCAAAAAGTCAGCCCTCTCTCGACGAGTCCAACAATCATAAATCATGGTTAAGTCCTCCGCTGACAAAAGCTGAGATGAAAATCGCTGACCCAATGCCCCGTTAAAGGGATGAATATCCTGAAACTGATTAAACTATCCCATGACAGCCAGTAGATGATATGTGGTCACCCCTCTCATATCTCATTCAGGATCTGAGCTCTTGTGGTGTTGCATGAGTTATAAAACTGTAGGGAGAACTGAGTCCTGAACAAGGAAGAATTGCAAAAGGATCCTCAATCCCTGATAAAAAAGCCGACCAGGATGCTGCGTCTGTACAGTCAGCCGGCTGAAAAGAATACGACATGGAAAAATCATGGGAAAAACAATGCCCATAACGTCTGAATATGTCAATCGGTCTCAAGTGTGTCATAAATCACACGTACAATAAGACAACACTGCCTCTAAAAAACCCCACAGAATGGGTATGGCAAAATATGGCCGACCTCAAAGTCTCTGCCAAGATCATCGGCAAGATGGTATAATCCTCCCTGAGAGCGTGGACTACCGAAATTAGGCCGATATCCAGATTGTCCATATACAACGGCATGTACAGATACGCCATAATGCACATCAAGAAAATATCTATGCGTGCAACATGCCACTCACCCTCAGTAATGGTGAAATCCCCTGCATGTCGTAGATAACTTTCCAATGACCCAAAATGATCAACTAAGAAATCCATGGACACCACATGCCCCGAGGTAATCTCATCTAGGGCAACTTTACGCCTCAAGCCTGTCAAGGTCATAAACTGCCAGCCCATATCACCGACAGCCATCCGAGCGTAAGGCCAATCCAATGTAAATTTGTAAGACGCTCATACTCTTCTAATGTAGGAGTCAACTCATGGATATCAAATATAAACACCTACCTCTCTGGTATCCAACGAGATATCATGCCCTCTATAAAGCCCAACAGTACCTGAAATGTCAGGAGGGTCATGAAGTGCCTTAACAACTGATCAACTGTCACTCGATCTGGGGAAGACAAACTGCCATACTAAGTTCTCAAAGAAGAGGCCACCAACATGGGTGGGGTATGCTAAATCCGGTTAACAATGAATGAAGACATATATAGAGCATATCATAAGACTATCCAGGGGTCAATGCTAACCTTACCTTTGGGAATGCATATCCAGGACATAATGGATACATCATAATAAATGATAAATGACAATATGATGTAGGGAATATAAAGCATTATACATAAAATCCAAAATACATCATCATCTAATACATTATCTCTGTATACAACTGAAGATAAAAAGTACAATGAAATAGGGCCCAAATGCCCAATGTCTAACAGAGGCCTATCAAAAGATATAAGGAGAAATGGGGCACATCCGACCAATATCTAACAGAGGCCTATCAAAAGAAATAATGAGAAATACATAAGAAGAAGTCAATGATGTCCACATCATCCAATTTATCCATATGATGTAACTCCTCTTGAGTCACTGAGTCTCTACCAGAAGGGATATCAGGCCGATACAATGAAGGATCTGCACCGGTAAAACCATCAGAATATGGACCACCTGAAGGGCCAGCACCAAAGCTGGAAGGATCAAATATATCTGCCTCTGATAGATCTCTACCCAAATGCCGGATGAAGAAATGTGTCCGGTCCAACTGCAGGGTCAAACTCTCAATCTGCGTCAAATGAGTGGGCTCTCGGACGCATGTAATCCAATCCGTCATCATGACATAGCCATGAACTATATCCCCCATAAACTGTGTGGCGTGGGTCTGAGCTCCAATGGTGCGAGGGAACCACTAGCGGTAAAAAGCCTCCTGAGTGAAGGGACCCTCTGACAAAGTAAAGCCATCTACACCCACAGGTGAATCTCAGTGATCGATTGAGATAAAGGCCAATAACGCCTAGCAGGAGGAAAGAACGGAATACGTATCTCCCCGTGGTGCTCCTGATAGCATGCTCTCCTAAATAGAGCTCCTAGCCTCCATCTATTAGGAGATAAATCTGACAGGTGGACAATACATACTTGACACCAGTCAAAAAGCCACCCTCAAAGCCTATTGTCAAATGGTCCTCGGAATAGGGAACCCATGTAATGACATCGGCTGTCAATAACTCCAACTGTAAGCGAGAATAAGTGAAACCCGCAGCTACATGAACCTCCGCCAGAGTGGAGTAATACCATCACCGTCCCCAGGGATAGGTCTCCAGACCTAACGTGCTAATAGGAATAAGACATGGGAGCCTTTCGTAGGCCCAAAGCTATAAATGCAAAGATCAAATATCTTCAATCAAGCAAACTGGCAACCCAAACGAGGGGAAATCAAAAATCAAGAGAAAATACTCACCAACAAAATGGGTAAAAAAGCCTAGCTAAGCCTCTGTCACGCCCTCTGACGACAGTATGCGCATCCCTCTAAGGAAGTAGGCAAAGGTGTATGAGCCCCAATCAAACTCTCTGATATAGTTCACCTCCCATGTGGCATTGACTAAAGTGAATAATACCGTTGAGGATTTTCAGCCAGGAAATAACCCCTGATGATGACCACGAACAATCGCCGAAGGTTGTGATCTCAAACCCTCAGATCATCGGGCAAAGGCTCAGTCAAAGCCCCACTCATGGCATCTACACTCAGGGGGCCAAAATGGATAGTCCGACCTTTGAGTGCCGTGGTTGGGACTCCCAAAAGGGATCTAACGACAGTCGGGGAAATGTCTGCCACCAAAGGCACTGACGCCCCTATAAACTCCATCCCAATGATGAATTGCTAATCCATTGGTGTCATCATCACCTCACAATCTAGTAAATAGAGAGACTGGGTCTGGTGATACCAGCGCTCAGATAAATCCCTATGATAACCCCAGGACAATGACAGGGGGGATAAAAAAGAAAACCTCAAAGCCCCATGCATGAACAATCTCCTAGTACTCTGGAGTCTGGATAGAGAGTCTGGTACAGAGAGTGTATGCTAAAACAGTTCCCTCTGAGCTACGTAAATCCGGGAACCTGCATCAAATTTTCAAAATAAGATCAAAACCCTTGCCCCCAAAAATGGGAAAAGAAAGATAAAACGGCTGTTATCTCGTTTGCATGCAAATAGATCGAGGGGTGATGACTCAAATCATCCAGAAGATCTGGAATCATCACAAAAATAGCAGGAAGCTCCCTGTAGGGAATGGAAGAAGAAGGAGTAGGATCCGCAATGGGTACGTCCTCCTCCTTATCCTTTATATCCGGTCTCTCAACCCGGATAAGACGAATAACTAACTCAGTCAACCGACAAGGCTGTTGGACTGGGTGAGGCGGAGGAACATCTGAAGCTCTCCTCCTCACACCTGAAGAGGCCCTACAAGAGGTACTTGGCTGGTCTGGATCCATAATCTGGACAAAAGTCTCCAAATCACCTCAAAATGGGTGGGGTAAATTCTAAACTGAAGCTCATTTAATTCAAATCATAGCTTCATGCATACATGCATTTCTTTAACATACGACTAAAGTAGAGTTAAAATTACATGTTCATTAAATGTCCAGACTTGTGAAAAAATTTCGCCAGAGTCTCCTTTTAAAAAAGGACTGTCCGCATACACATAGGCATGACTAGGTGGCCATTCAGTAGCACACCGACTCAAAGTCATGAACACCACATATACATGAAAAAAACATCAGAATTAAATCCATCATGGTAGCCTAATTGCCAGGTGTGCTTTACTTCAAAACCTTTTCTCATTTGTCCTCAAATATGATGAAAAAATAGCAAAAAGGGTGTCAAAGTTAATTTTTTTCACATCAATACGTTCATCATGGTAAAAGATTGACATTTACTGCGTTGAACAATTTTTATCAAGTCATATGAGCATGCATATTCACTACTATATGTTTAGAAGCATTCTATATGATATCTCACTTTACAACGGTCAAAAGTAGAAAAGAAAATATGTAAACATTACCATGATAGTGCAAAAAGATTTTACGGTGACATATTTTGTAGAAAGTAGCCCTAACTCAGTAGATCTGAAGAAGAAATCTTGGATTTTCTGTGTGGCTTCAACTTAAAAATGATTTGTGAAAGAGATGGGAGGGAGTATATAACCCACGGGGGTGGCCACAGGTCTACCTGTGGCTACCTAGGGTGGTCCCCACTCCCTCCATTTTGAGTTGCAACGGATGTCCTAGAAGCTGAAAAGTCAAATCAGGGAAAAAGGTGTTACGTGATTGAGCAGAAAGGGCCTGAAATCTTGAATTCAGAGACCAAACTGCGGGTCTACATGTAAGTCATTGGTTTTTCCCAAAGGAGGGTTTAGAAGATTGATGATAGCGGTTGTTGAAAGTGGTCCTTGTCAAAGCTTCATGAAGGTCCAATGCCATGACCGGGGTTGTGATTGCCACAAAAAAACACCCAAACTTGTCATGGGTATAATTCGTCAGAAAGATATCCCCAGTAGAGATATCAGGCATCCCTGACAATGCAAACTATTGGCGATAACTCTAGCGTAACATCGGGAATACTCTGGTGATATAAGCTGTTGAATGCTACTTCAACGAAGGTCAGGCAACCCTGACAGTGGAAACTTTTGGCGACAATTCCAACGAAGCATTGGGAATGTTCCGGTGATGTAAGCTGTTGAATACTAATGATGAGTGCATATTATTCATTTATTTTGATTACTTTATGTTTAGTTTTATTACATTTTTCATGTGTATATGAGCTTATAAAGGTGTTTAATGATTTCAGGAAGAATTTGAGCTGAAATATGGAAAAAGGAAAAATTGCAGGGTTTTTAGAATTAAGTTGGATGTATGGTCTTGGCTTAGGATTTAGATTTTGTTGTAGAGAAATTCCTTAGCTTTCCGAAACATCTTGAATCGTCCCAATAGGAGTTCATATGAAAAAGTTATGATCTTTTTACTAAACGGGTGTTGAACTTCAAAGTTTGGAAGTTGCAATTTACATAACAATCACTTGGAGCCCAATTTTGACCTTGATGCAGCCAAAATTTGTCAAATCTCAAAGAATTAAAGTTGTATATCTCGTCGAGAGCTTAGATTTGATAGGTAGCAGGCCCTGTAACTCCTCATGGATCAAAAGTTATGGTTGTTTTACCAAAGGATGTCGCAGTAGGAAATATGGGCGAATTTGAGCGGGAAATTTGGGAAATCTTGGATTTTTGGAAATTTCTAAAAATAGATTTTGGCATATTTCTACATGAAATTGGATTGATATTTCTATTAGATTTAGGATATCTTTAGATTGAGATTTATTTTCAAATTGGATTCTATTTATTTATTGGAACTAGTTATGATTTGTAATTCCTTTTAGGATTTGGATTTCTAATTCCCATAGGATTAAGGACTTTGTCTAGCTCTATAAATAGAGGATGATAGTCAGGGCTTTATTCATTCAATCATCTACTACATTCTCTCATCTACAACATTGGAGGATTGAAGACATGAGCTAAGTTCTTTTTATTCAATTCTAAGGGATGTTGAAACTTATTTTTAATTAATGGTTAATTGAGTATTTATTATTTATTTCTTCTCACATGAAATTCATTCTTGATAATCTGATTTAATTTTTGAATGCTATTTGCTTAACTGATTTGATTTATGCAGGATTGAGTTGGTTAACGTATATCATATGCTAGATCAAGGAATAATATTATGTGTAATTGATATTTTTCCTAATCACAAGTAGTAATTAGTAATACTTGATTGTTGACAAGCTTTTGAGTATTGCTATGATTATCAAAAGACAAGTTAAACAATCCGAGCTTATGTGTTTGTTGCTTGGAATAGTCTAATTCCCTAATTCTTAATGCTACTGTTATATTAAATCTAGAGAGCTTGTTCTAGGTTATATAATGGTTAGAATCTTGTGAAGAGCTTGTTTCATTGAGTGACAATCTAAGGGGAGTTTTGGGTAGCAGAACATTGTTGTTACCTAGGGCTATTAGTTTCATTGAAGGGTAAATAATGTTACACTATTAATTTATTGTTGTAAAAAGGTGATACTAAACTGAAGAAATGAAATTTTTTATTAATTGATTATTCTTATTCTTTATTTCTGTTAATTTAGTTAATTAATTCAAAATCCCATTTTCATTAGAAATCATAGGATAAATATAAAATAAATCACTCTCTGTGGGATCGATCATTGCTTACCACTATGCTAATTGTTTAAATTTGTAAAGTAAAAGTGAGGTTAATTTAGGAGTGTAAACGACAACTCCCAAATTTTGGCGCCGTTGCCGGGGAGTGTTAATTGTTTTAATTTGTTTATTCTTTGTTTTCGTTTATTTATTATTTTCTTTTTCTTTTTCTTTTTATTTTATAACTTAATCCTCTCACTCTATTGACTTAAATTTTGTTCAAGAGATAGAGAAAACTGCAGATATAGAAGAAACTCTTCTTCCATCACTTGAATAAGAAAAGATGGCGGTGCCAAATAAAAATAGGACTTAAAAAAACTAGCTACTCTCCATATAAGCATCTGAAGGAGTTCTATATGGTGTGTTCCACGATGAAAGCACAAGGAGTGGCAGATGAGCAGATCAAGCTTAGACTTTTTCCATTTTCATTAGCAGATTTGGCTAAAGACTGGTTATATTATCTACCTTCAGGATCAATACGATCATAGACTGATATGCAAAGACTATTCTTGGAAAGGTACTTTCCTGCATCAAGAGTCTCCCTCCTAAGGAATGAGATATGTGGAATCAGGCAGTTCAATGGAAAAACTCTCTATGAGTATTAGGAAAGGTTTAAGAAGTTGTGTTCCAGCTGTCCACCTCACGAAATTGATGACCATCACTTGATCTAGTACTTCTATGAGGGGTTGCTACCAATGGAAAGAAGTATGATCGATGAAGCTAGTGGAAGAGCACTGGTAGAAAAAACTTCAGACGCTGCAAAGAACTTAATTACAACCATGTCAGCCAACTCACAACAGTATAGTACTAGGATGACTCATACATCACAAAGGGTAAATAAGCTAAGCACGAGAGACTTGAAGCAGCTGATTTCTGATTTAACTGCTTTGGTTCGACAAATGGCTGTAAGGAATACACAAGATTTTTAGCAAGCTCAACCTCAGTACCACACAGAACACCAAGAAGTACCTGTCAATTCTGGGACATCTATGGAGGATATGTTCAAGCCATTCATGAACCAAACACAACAGTTCATGAGTCAGACACAACAATTCCAGCATGAGATAAGAACTTCTGTTCAAGATCTGAGGGACCAAGTTGGTCAGCTTGCAACCACAGTAGGAAGGTCACTTTCTCAAACTGTTGAAAATGTAAGTGCCATAACATTGAGATGTGGTGCAGAGGATCAACATCAAGGAAAGTCAATACAAAACAAGTTTGACAATAGTGAAACAAGAAGCAGTGATGTACTCAAGCACAAATTTCCACCTTTTTCAGCTTATGAACCGAAACTACCTTTTCCCCAAGTTCTAACAAGGAATTGGAAAGTTGGAAAGAATTCAACGTGGTATACAGAGCCTAATGAAAAATTCCTGGAAGAAATGGCGAATGAGGAGTTTACTAGTGGAAATCAGTTGGAAGTGCTTGAGGATACTACTGAATTTGAAGAAGAAATCAAGTATTCAAAGTTTGAAAATAATGAACAAGAGAAAAAAGAGAACAATTTGATAAGTTTTGCAGATCTTTACAAAGAGGATATAGGTGATACAACGGTGCAAACAACAAAAACACTACATGATACATACCATGGGACCTTAACTATGGAATTGGATGAGGCACATGTCCAGTTCAACGCATATGAGACTAAAAGGTATCTTGGTATTATTGATTCTATTTTTCTATTGATGTTGTTGACTCTATAGTGCATGAATCTTTTGATCAAATACAATTATACAAGGAAGATTTGATGGTTGGAATGGAGCAAATTTAGGATCTGAAGGATGCTCCTAAAAAATTGAAACTATTACCAGTCCACTTGAAGTACACAAGTCCAATTACATAGAATGAGAAGGATGATGTCAAGCCAATGACAATAAACAAGGGCAACTGCTTAGGAGGTAACCCAAGATCTCAGATTTGATTTTTCTATCCCTTCATTTTTAGTTTTTTTTTATTGCATGTTAGCTAGTAGTATTTTCTTATTTACATGATTTTCTTACATTGGAGATAATGTAAGGTTTGAGTATGGGGGGAAGATTTAGGTTTTTATTTTATTAGGGGATATTGATTCGATTTTGATGGGGAATTTGAAAAAATTAATGCTTTTGAAATTTTTTGAAAATTTTGGTTTCATGATTCTATTTGGCTGTGTTAAAAAGATTAAAGTCAAAGATTAGAAATCGATGCTAAAATTCAGATTTTGCTTGATGCTTAATTAGTTGATGAATGATGAAAACTAAGCCATGATCCATAATAACTGATTTGAATTGAATTTGTGATACATGAGTATTTGAATATGCGAATCATGTTTATTTGGCTAAGTTATTTGTGGAGTTGTCTATTTGCACTGATTTCATGACTTAAAACTATTTAACTTGCTTATGTTGTTGCATAACCATGTGAAAAAAAATGATGAATGAAAAAAAAGAGAAAAATTTGGTGATTGAAAAATATGCTTCAATGTCCATTGTGCAAAATAACTGGGTATCCAAGCCTCGGGAAGTATCGGTATTCACGCTGAAAAGTGTGATGGATAAAAGCAGCTTGATTAGTCAACTTTTGTGGCCTTTGTTACTTGAATAAGTAAGCCCTAGGGGTGTCTCTACACCCAGCGCCCTAAGATCATCTAGTTTGGGAGTCATTGGTGGAAAGTTCACTAATGGGTAACTCTGAAAACCCTAAGAAAAGGAGACATTGTACATGTCAAGAAAAGAAAAAAAATACAAGAAAAACATGAAAATACATTCATCTGTGCTAAAAAAAATGTTCTATGAAAGCATTAAAAAGTAAGGAAACTTTGTTTGTGGTTGTGAGTTAGTGTGCACGGTTTTTGTTCTATAATAACAAAGTTGAGTAAGTATGTGGACTGTAGGAAAGTTTCTTATGTGGTTACAGGTTGGTTTAATGAAATCGTTGGTGAAATGGTAAGGTTGTTCATTGTGAGTTAACTGATGAGGCATTGATTAGATTTCTATGAGTTTAGTGTTGAAATTCATGATTTGTATATTGAAATCTTTTGACATAATAGTTGAATAAAATTTTTCTGTAAATTAAACTTTTGTTTTACACGAGGACGTGTCAAAGATTATATGTGGGAGAATTTGATGAGTGTATATTATTCATTTATTTTGATTCCTTTATGTTTATTTTTATCACATATTTCATGTGTATATGAGCTTATTAAGGTGTTAAATGATTTCAGGAAGAATTTGAGCTGAAATGAGGAAAAAAGAAAAATTGCAGGGTTTTTAGCATTAAGTTGGATGCATGTTCTTGGCTTGGGACATGGATTTTATTTTAGAGTTCTTCCTTAGCTTTCCGGAATATCTTGAATTGTCCCAATCGGAGTTCATATGAAAAAGTTATGATTTGTTTTACTAAACGGACATTGTACCTCAAAGCTTGGAAGTTGCAATTTACACAGCTGTCACTTGGAGCCCAATTTCGACCTTGATACAGCTAGAATCTGTTAATTCTCAAAGAAGTAAAGTTGCATATCTCGTCGAGAGCTTAGATTTGATAGGTATCATGCCTTGTAACTTCTCCCGGATAAAAGGTTATGGTTGTTTTACCAAAGGACGTCGCAGCAGGAAATATAGGTGAATTTGAGAGGAAAATTGGGAAATCTTTGATTTTTAGAAAGTTTCTAAAAATAGATTTTGGCAGATTTCTACATGGAATCAGATTTATATTTCTATTAGATTTAGGATATCTTTAGATTGAGATATATTTCCAAATTGGATTATATTTATTTATGGAAACTAGTTATGATTTGTAATTTCTTTTAGAATTTGAATTTCTAATTCCCATAGGATTTAGGACTTTTGTAAGACCCCAACTTTTATGAATAATTAATAATTTTCTCGAAATATATTTTTGAATATTATGGTGTGGATTTGATATAATGTTATAGTTATGGGTAATATTTACAAATTTTGCAAAGTAAGCAAGTGGTTATATAATATTCGATTGGTCGAGGAATATTCGTTTTAACAAAGAATATTCGTACGACGGCACAATCATTGGTGGACCCCACAACGGAAGAATTGTCATAGTAGAAAAGCGACAAAATTATCTTTCTATAAAATAACTTGTGGAGGTGTTACCGTTAAAATCATTGAACTACCCCCGGTAGTAAATGTACAATAATACGCGTGGTTGATAAGTAGCACTGCGGTATTGATTATTGATGCTTACGTGAGAAGTCACTCAGTTATACTCAATTATTGCTACAATAATTGCTGCATCATATCTATCATATTATTGATTCAATTATTGTTACAGTATCATCTGCATAATATGATATATTATTAAATCAATAATTGAGACAACAAAGTTATTCATATTATTATTTGCAATATTAACAATGTCTAGAAGTTCTGTCAAGGAGAGGTTTGGTCACCTATTTGCACGCCAAAAAGGAGAAATCCTTATCGGAAAGCCCCCTCTTTCCTGGGAATGACCTGGTTGTTAAATATTGTGAATTATCATATTAATGATGAATAAGTTCGTGTTGATTAAAGATGAATTTTATAGTTCCATTTTGTTGGACTTATTTGTGTTAGTATAATTGATGTCTGGAGGTTATAATGTTCAATCGGGTATTCGGGGCACTTTTCGTGTCGGAGTACTATTCACGAGTTACTATTCATGACTTATTATTCATGAGTTACTATTCACGAGTTACTATTCACGGGGTACTATTCACCCGTAAGATATATTTCTTTTCGGTCCATAACATTTTTAGGTACAATATTATTCCATGAGGAGATGTGCTAATTTTTCAAACCGTTGGTTGAAGATATAATAGTAAATCAATATGGACCACTGGTGGAAAGTTATAATAGTAAATCAATATGGATCGCTGGTTTAAAGTTTTAATAGTAAATCAGTATGGACCGTTGTTTTAAGTTTTAATAGTAAACCAATATGGATCGTCTGCTTAAAAGTAAATCAATCTGGACCGTTGATGAATTAGTTCTTATTCGATCCATTCTCCTATAAATAGAAGCTCATTCCTTCATTATTTCTTACGAATTCAATTGAAACTCTACAGAGAGAAATATAGATAGAAAGAAGAAAAGTATTCTGCTACTTCACTACTTCATTATTCAGTTTTTCTAAGGTAGGGGATATTATTTGTTGTACTCGTAAGGGGTATTATTTCTTTCATATTCATGAAGAGAACTTTTGTTATTCCATTCTTTATTATTCTGTTGAAATAAGCTGTATACGCGGAATACCCTATACTTGGTGAAATTTTTACATTATTCCATTTTTATTATTCATTGGAATAAACTATTCATGCTTGATTTATCGCATGCCAGTGAATTCGTTGTTATTCCATTCTTATTATTCATTGAATAAACCTGTTTATCGCAATACCGCATACATTGTGAAATTCTTCTAATATTACGTTCTTTATTATTCGCGTGGAATATCCACATGCGTATGCGTTTCGTGGGACCGGTTCCATTATTTATTATTCCATTGGGAATAACCTGTCTGTGCAGTCTATCGCACACACGGTGAATCTTTCTGTTATTTCATTCTTTATTATTATGTTGGAATAACCTGTCTATGTGGATTACCACATGCATGGTGAATGATCCTTCGTATTCACTCCTTATTAAATTGTGGAAATGATCTGTCTACGTGGATTACCGCATGGCGGGCAAAAATCCATTTACAGTTTCATATATTCTATTATACGCAGTTGGTTAAAGCTTTGGCTTCTATACTCCATGAAATAAGTGGAATATCCTTGATATTTGTGCTTCATCCAGTATCTTTTCTTGGAAATATTCTTTTGAGCATTCTTGAATTTTACTTCACAAAGCAGTATCAAGTTGACAATTTGGACGTTATTGAGTTCAGGATAAATTAACTTATAGATCTTTAAAATTTATTCTTGAACTTGTTTTATTGAATTTTCATCATCCTCATACTTATATTATGTTGAAAGTCATATTTGGCTTATGTGCTTAGATAGACTTGGTATGATTATGACCAAGGATTATTCGGTATAATCATAACCGTAACGTGACGAATGATGTGGTAAAAGTCCTCATTGGCCTGTAGTTCATTGGTGGACAGTTGTTGGTATGATTATGACCAGGGATTATTCGGTATAGTCATGACCATTGATGATTACATGAATATCCTTGGTCGTGGAGCAGGGATGATTCGATTTTATTTATTAAGTTGAGTCTCAGCGATAAAAATGATGAAAAACTTTTTAAATCATAGAAGACAGTAGATTTTATACTTTACTTGACTCTTTTAATGGATTGCTTATTCCGCTGCAGTTTTTGATCTAAAAATTGTTGTCTATTATATTCTATCAGTTGTTATATTGTTGAAGGCTATTGATAATTTATTCTGTATTATCTTAGTCATAATATTTCTTACTGGGCTAGTTGAGCTCACCCTATCTTTCTTTGTTTCTCTTCGTGAAATGAGAACGTAAATGGGACTAGTCGGGGAAGAGTGATGGTCCTAGATGGTGTATTAGTAGTCCTCACTATTCTGTGAAATAGTGTGATAATAATTGTAATGAGGACTCCTTTTGAGTTTTTATACTCTCTAGTAGACAATATTTGTATTCAAACTCACAAGTTATGTTTTGTCGTATTGTACACGACAATTGTATTATTAAGTTGTATTTGAATTAAGTACCTTGTATCTGGCGACCCAAGATTGGTGATGTATACATGTTTTGGGGGCGTCACAGTTGGTATCAAAGCTTAGGGATATGATCCCTGGCTGAGATGTGAGATAAGAACTAGGAGGGGAGAGACAGGGAATTCCTTCGCTAGTATGACCTACCTAAGTTTATTTGGTAGTTAACTGGTTGGTCAAAGTATAGGAATAATATGTGATATATTAATTAACCCTTGTTTTGTGGCAGTATTGGAAAATGGCATCCAAAAATGTTGAGATAAGCAATGAAGCACATGAGATCGTGGAGTCACAACAAATTAATACCTAGGATAATGTGCAACAGGAAGACAATAATCCTCAGGTGAATAACAACATCGACCAAATAGCGAACGACGGAATGTTTAGGAGCTTTCTGCAATTCGTACAACATCAGGCAAGAGAAACTCCTGTCCAAAATGTAGGTGAAAACACTGGAAACTCTCGGACGGTCACCGCTAAACAGCTCAAGGAGCTGGGACCACCAGAGTTTATTGGAGAGCCAAAACCACTTAAGCCGGATGCATGGGTAAAGAAGATCACCAAGATATTTGATGTCTTGGGATGCTCCGAGGAGCAAAAGGTTCCTTTTGCCACCTTTATGTTGCGAGGGGAGGCGATTCTTGGTGGGAATCAGAAAGCGTACTCGACTTGACCGACTCAAGATGTCTTGGGAGAAGTTCCAAGAGAGTCATTCAATGACAAATACTTTCCGAAAGTATTCGGCCACATGAAGGAGGTGGAGTTTATCAAGTTGGAGCAAAACAATATGACCGTGTCGCAATACGAGGCTAAATTTGCGGAGTTATCCCGGTTTGCATCCCATTTGGTTGATAATGAGGAGCGAATGACGCGAATGTTTTTAAGAGGTTTGAAATCGGAGATACGTAGATATCTTATTTCTCATAAACTATGTTTGTATTCAGATGTTGTAAATTGGGCTCAGTTATTAGAGCGCGATAACGGGTCAATGCAACCAAGAGAAAGCAGCCGACAGAATGAAAATACTAGTGGTAATAGTCATCGAAGCGGTGACAACAAACGTGGAGGGAATCAACATGCCAGAAATGGTAACCACTTCGGTGGTAATCATGGCCAAGACAATAAAAGTGGGAGTTTCAAGAAGAGGAGATTTAATAATGATGGAAGGACGTCAGCACCAACACCTTTTGTTAAGGAAGAGAACGACTGCCGATCGTATGTTACAAATGCGGAGGGGAGGGACACATCAGTCCAAACTGTACGCAGCAGTCCAAAACATGTTACAATTGTGGAAGAGAAGGTCACCTAGCCCGATTTTTATCGTGCAATCAAGTCAAGTCCAATTGGGATGGAGGCATCAAAGTCCGTCCCGCATAAGACAAAACCTAAGTAGTTCAAGGAGGGAGGCGTTTGTTGTAACCTCCCGTAAAGCAAGGAACCTGAACGAGGTCATCATGGGTAAGCTTATCATAAACTCTAGTGAAGTATATACCTTATTTGATACCGGCTCTACCCATTCTTTTATTTCTCCTACTTTCGCTCAACGTTTAAATTTGACTCCAGAGAAATTGGACTTTGACTTATCGGTTGAAACTCCGTTGGGAGAAACCTTCATTACATCCACGGTTTATAAGTCTTGTTTGATTCAAATCGGTAACCGCACATTACCTGTCGATCTTATTTCTTTAAAAATACTCGCGTTTGACATAATTCTAGGGATTGATTGGTTAACTACTCATCATGCAAAAATTGATTATTTTCGTAAGGTTATTAGTTTTCATATTCCTAATCAACCTATTATGCGAATTCAAGCGACCAAACCATTAAAATCAATCACGGTCATTTCAAGCCATAAAGCTATTCGTTTATTGAAAAACGGATGTCAAGCTTTCTTAGCTCATGTCACTGATTTAAAGAAAAATACATCAGTTTTGAATGATATTTCTATTGTTAATAAATTTCTCGACGTATTCTAGAAGAACTTCCGGCCTACCCCCAGAGCGTGAAATTGAATTTTGTATCGACCTTGAACCTGGTACAAAACACATTTCAAAAGCCCCATATCGAATGGCTCCTATTGAACTTCAGGAGTTAAATACCCAATTATAGGAATTGTTAGACATTGGTTTCATTCGTCCTAGTACGTCTCCTTGGGGTGCTCATGTTCTATTCGTGAAGAAGAAAGATGGGAGTATGCGACTTTGTATTGACTACCGAGAATTGAACCATGTCAACATCAAGAATAGGTATCCGTTACCTCGCATTGATGACCTGTTTGACCAGTTGCAAGGAGCACAATTCTTTTCAAAGATCGATCTTCGTTCTGGATATCATCAGCTGAAGGTTAAAACTGAGGATATTCCAAAGACTGCCTTCAGAACTCGGTACGGGCATTATAAATTCTTGGTCATGTCTTTTGGATTGACTAATGCTCCTGCTGCCTTCATGGATATGATGAACCGAGTATTCAAGGAATATTTGGATCACTTTGTGGTTGTCTTTATTGATGACATTCTCATATATTCCAAAAGCCGTGAAGATCATGAGCAACACTTGAGGTCGATACTAAAAAGCTTCGTGAAAACAAGCTTTATGCCAAGTTGAAGAAATGTGAGTTCGGCGAGGAAGTTGCATTCCTTGGGCATGTGATATCAAATCATGGAATATCTGTTGACCAAGTAAGATTAAAGCAATTCAAAGCTGGGAGCAACGAAAGTCAGTGACCGAAGTACGTAGCTTTCTCGGCTTAGCTGGTTATTATCGGAGATTCGTGGAAGGATTTTCTCGAATCGCTACTCCATTAACTTAGCTAACTCAAAAAGATACGAAGTTCAGTTGGAGCGAGGAATGTGAGAAGAGTTTTCAAGAACTCAAGGGAAGACTCATTTCAAAGACTGTTCGACAATACCATCGGCTCGGAGGATTTTTCATCTCACAGTGATGATGCTTCAAGCAAAGGGTTAGGATGTGTTCTCATGCAACATGGGAAAGTCATAGCCTATGCCTCTCGATAACTCAAAGAATATGAGAGGAATTATCCTACTCATGATCTAGAGTTAGCAGTTGTTGTCTTCGTACTTAAGATTTTGAGGCATTACCTGTATGGAGAGAAGGTGGAGATCTATACGGATCATAAAAGCCTTAAATATTTCTTCACCCAAAAGGAACTCAAAATGCGGCAACGACGTTGGCTTGAACTGTTGAAAGATTATGATCATACCATTCAATACCATCCTGGTAAAGCGAATGTAGTAGCTGACGCATTGAGTAGAAGATCATATGCGGGTACGAGTGCAATATTGTCAACATAAAGGCCCATTTTGTATGACTTACAAAGGATGGAGATATAGTTAAAGACTCCAGGGACCCATGTGATAATGGCGAATATACTAGTAGAACCGACTTTAATCGATAAAGTTAAAGCTGCTCAAGCTACAGACCTGGAGCTGATGCGTATGAGGAAAAAAGTGCAAGAAGGTGCTATGCCGGAAGCAAGAATCGATGAAGAAGGAATACTTCGAGTCAACTCCAGACTTTGTGTTCCTAACGACCCTGATTTAAAGTATAAAATTATGATGGAGGCGCATAACACACCGTTTGCAATCCATCATGGGAGTACCAAAATGTATCATGATCTTCGTCATACATTTTGGTGGAGAAATATGAAGAGAGAGATAGTGGAGTTTATCTCAAGGTGTTTAACTTGTCAACGAGTCAAGGTGGAGCATCAAGTACCAAAAGGTCCATTGCAACCACTTGAAATTCCAGAATGGAAGTGGGAGCACGTTACCATGGATTTCGTTACTGGTCTTCCCAAGGTTTCTCAAGGCATAGATGCAATTTGGGTCATTGTTGATAGATTGACCAAGTCTACTCACTTCTTACCTATACGAGAAACTTATACACTTGAACGTCTTACTCGTATGTACATAAATGAGATTATAAGACTGCATGGTATGCCAGTATCCATAGTTTCTGATCGAGACCCAAGATTCACTTCACGATTTTGGGTTAGTTTGCAGAAAGCTATGGGCACGGATTTACGATTTAGCTCGACATATCATCCTCAGACGGATGGGCAATCGGAGATGACTATTCAAACTCTTGAAGATCTATTAAGACTCTGTGTCCTTGACTTCAAAGAAGCTGGGACAAGTTCTTACCGTTGGTGGAGTTTTCCTACAACAACAGTTATCAAGCAAGTATTGATATGGCTCCATTTGAGGTGTTGTATGGGAGAAAGTGTCGTTCTCCAGTATGCTAGGATGAGGTGGGTGAAGCAACATTGTTGGGACCAGAGTTGGTACGTATGACTACAGAAAAGATTCAAACGATCCGACAACGTATAAAAACTTCACAAGATCGACAAAAGAGTTATGCTGATCTTCATCGAAATGACGTAGAATTCGATATTGGAGATCATGTGTTGTTACGTGTTGCTCCATGGAAAGGAGTTACGAGAAGCTCAATGCTCGATTCATTGGCCCATTTTTAATTCTCGAGCGAGTAGGAACTGTGGCCTATAGACTCGCCTTACCGCCAAGTATATCTCGTGTTCGTAATATTTTTCACATATCTATGTTACGTAAATATGTGAAAGACCCTAACCACATTATTGAGTTAGAACCAGACGAGATAGAGGAAGATTTAACGTATGAAGAGTTACCTGTTAAAATCTTGGATAAGAAGGATCATGTTCTACGCTCCAAGGTTATACCTCAAGTCAAAGTTTTGTGGAGAAACCACGATGTGGAGGAAATGACTTGGGAGTTAAAATCTGAGATGAAGTCAAGGTATCCTCATCTCTTCAACATACCAGGTATGTACCGTAATTTCGAGAACGAAATTTCATAAGAAGGGGAGGTTATAAGACCCCAACTTTTATGAATAATGAATAATTTTCTTGAAATATATTTTTGAATATTATGGTGTGGATTTGATATAATGTTATAGTTGTGGGTAATATTTACAAATTTTTCAAAGTAAGCAAGTGGTTATATAATATTTGATTGGTCGGGGAATATTCGTTTTAACAGGGAATATTCGTACGACGGCACAATCATTGGTGGACCCCACAAAGGAAGAATTGTCGTAGTAGAAAATGACAAAATTATCTTTCTATAAAAATAACGGCGGAGGTGTTACCGTTAAAATTGTTGAACTACCCGGTAGTAAAAGTACAGTAATACGCGTGGTTGCATAGTAGCACACGGTATTGATTATTGATGCTTACGTGAGAAGTCACTTAGTTATACTCAATTATTGCTACAGTAATTGCCGCATCATATCTCTCATATTATTTATTCAATTATTGTTACAGTATCATCTGCATAATATGATATATTATTAAATCAATAATTGAGACGACAAAGTTATTCATATTATTATTTGCAATATTAACAATGTCTAGAAGTTCTGTCAAGGAGAGGTTTGGTCAGCTAATTGGGTGCCAATAAGGAGAAATCCTTATCGGAAAGCCCCCTCTTTCTTGGGAACGACCTGGTTGTTAAATATTGTGAATTATAATATCAATGATGAATAAGTTCGTGTTGATTAAAGATGAATTTTATAGTTCTATTGTGTTAGACTTATTTGTGTTAGTATAATTGATGTCTGGAGGTTATATTGTTCAATCGGGTATTCGGGGCACTTTTTGTATCAGAGTACTATTCACGAGTTACTATTCACGAGTTACTATTCATGAGTTACTATTCACGTAGTTACTATTCACGAGTTACTATTCACGGGGTACTATTAACCCGTAAGATATATTTCTTTTCGGTCCATATCATTTTTGGGTACAATATTATTCCATGAAGAGATGTGCTAATTTTTCAGACCATTGATTGAAGATATAATAGAAAATCAATATGGACCACTGTTGAATGTTATAATAGTAAATCAATATGGATCGCTGGTTTAAAGTTTTAATAGTAAATCAGTATGGACCGTTGCTTTAAGTTTTAATAGTAAACCAATATGGACTGTCCGTTTAAAAGTAAATCAATCTGGACCGTTCATGAATTAGTTACTATTCAGTCCATTCTTCTATAAATAGAAGCTCATTCCTTCATTATTTCTTACGAATTCATTGAAACTCTAGAGAGAGAAACTATAGAGAGAAAGAAGAAAAGTATTATGCTACTTCACTACTTCAGTATTCAGTTTTTCTAATGTAGGGGATATTATTTGTTGTACTCGTAAGGGGTATTATTTCTTTCGTATTCATGAAGAGAACTTTTGTTATTCCATTCTTTATTATTCTGTTAGAATAACCTGTATACGCGAAATACCCTATACTTGGTGAAATTCTTCTGTTATTCCATTCTTTATTATTACATTTGGAATAAGTCATGCATGCGATCTATCGTATGCCCGGTGAATTTCGTTGTTATTCCATTCTTATTATTCTCATTGGAATAACTTTGTTTATCTGAAGTACCGCATACATGGTGAAATTCTTCTAATATTCCGTTCTTTATTATTTCATTGGAATATCCGTCTCGTGTGTTTACGTGGGACTGGTTCCATTATTTATTATTCATCGAAATATCTCGTCTCATGCATTTATGCCTGGGACTAGTTCCATTATTTATTATTCATTGGAAATAACACATGCATGCGATTATATCGCATTTATGGTGAATCCTTCATTATTCCATTCTTTATTATTCGTTAGAATAACTCGCCTATGTGGATTACCACACGCATGGTGAATGATCCTTCGTATTCATTCCTTATTAAATTGTGGAAATGATCTGTCTACGTGGATTACTGCATGGCGGGCGAAAATCCATTTACAGTTTCATATATTCTATTATACTTAGTTGGTTAAAGCTTTGGCTTCTATACTCTATATGAAATTAGTGGAATATCCTTGATATTTGCGCTTCATCAAGTATCTTTTCATGGAAATATTCTTCTGAGCATTCTTGAATTTTACTTCACAAAGCAGTATCAAGTTGACAATTTGGACGTTATTGAGTTCAGGATAAATTAACTTATAAATCTTTAAAATTTATTCTTGAACTTGTTTTATTAAATTGTCATCATCCTCATGTTTATATTATGTTGAAAGTCATCTTTGGCTTACGTGCATAGATGGACTTGGCATGATTATGACCAGAGATTATTTGGTATAATCATGACCGTAACGTGACGAATGATGTGGTAAAAGTCCTCATTGGCCTGTAGTTCATTGGTGGACAGTTGTTGGTATGATTATGACCAGGGATTATTCGGTATAGTCATGACCATTGATGATTACATAAATATCCTTGGCCGTGGAGCAGTGATGATTCGATTTTATTTATTAAGTTGAGTCTCATCGATAAAGTTGATGAAAAACTTTTTAAATCATAGAAGACAGTAGATTTTATACTTTACTTAACTCTTCTAATGGATTGCTTATTCCGCTGTAGTTTTTGATCTAAAACTTGTTGTCTATTATATTCTATCAGTTGTTATACTGTTGAAGGCTATTGATAATTTATTCTGTATTATCTTAGTCATAATATTTCTTACTGGGCTAGTTGAGCTCACCCTTTCTTTCACTGTTCTCTTCAGGAAATGAGAACATAGCTGGGACTAGTCGGGGAATAGAGTGATGGTCCTAGATGGTGTATTAGTAGTCCTCACTATTCTGTGAAATAGTGTGATAATAATTGTAATGAGGACTCCTTTTGAGTTTTTATACTTTCTAGTAGACAATATTTGTATTCAAACTCACAGGTTATGTTTTGTCGTATTGTACACGACAGTTGTATTATTAAGTTGTATTTGAATTCAGTACCTTGTATCTGGCGACCCAATTAAGATGGGTGATGTATACCTGTTTTGGGGGCGTCATAACTTTGTCTAACACTATAAATAGAGGATGATAGTCAAGGTTTTATTCATTCAATAATCTACTACATTCTCTTATCTACAACATTGGAGGATTAAAGGCATGCACTAAGTTCTTTTTATTCATTTCTAAGGGATCTTGAACCTTATTTATAATTAATGGTTAATTGAATATTCATTATTTATTCCTTCTCACATGAAATTCATTCTTAATAATCTTATTTAATTTTTGAATGCTATTTGCTTAACTGATTTTATTTCTGCAGGATTGAGTTGGTTAATGAATATCATATGCTAGATTAAGGAATAATATTATGTGTAATTGATATTGTTCCTAATCACAAGTAGAAATTAGTAATACCTGATTGTGGACAAGCTTTTGAGTATTGCTATGATTATCAGAAGATAAGTTAAACAATCTGAGCTTATGTGTTTGTTGCTTGGAATAGTCGAATTCCCTAATTCTTAATGCTACTGTTATATTAAATCTAGAGAGCATGTTCTAGGTTATATAATGGTTTGAATCTTGTGAACAACTTATTTCATTGAGTGACAATCTAAAGGGAGTTTTGGGTAGCAGAGCTTGTTGTTACCTAGGGCTATTAGTTTCATTGAAGCGTAAATAATGTTAAACTATTAATTTGTTGTTGTAAAAAGGTGATACTGAATTGAAGAACTAAAGCCTTTTATTAATTATTTATTCTTATTATTTATTCTTGTTAATTTAGTTATTTAATTCAAAATCCCCTTTTCATTAGAAATCATAGGATAAATATAAAATAAATTACTCTCTGTGGTATCGATCCTTGCTTACTACTGTGCTAATTATTTAAATTTATAAAGTAAAAGTGAGGTTAATTTATGAGTGTAAACGATATCTCCCAGCTACTTCAATGAAGATCAGAGTATCTTATATGGCAAGCTATTGGCGACAACTTCAGCGAAACACCAGGGAGGTCTGATGATGCCAACCATAGGAAATTATCTTCATCCGAGAGGACCGGTGATGGAATCTGTTATACAGATCCTCACCCGAGACACCGCGAAGATTCGGTGATTTTTAGACCGTTGTAAACTACTGTTCAGAGCAGGCATCGAGGAAAGTCGGCGATGGTCAGCCTTCACAATACTATCATTCGATTGAGTATTCTGAAGATGCTTTGAAAGAAAGCATTCAAAGTTTTATCCCCAATGGATCTATCGACATCGACCTGGTAGAAATTCAGGACGATGGTGATAACGCTAGTGTAATGGCAAGAAACATCCAATGGAAATCACATCCAAAAGATCATGGACATTGGCGACAAGTCCAATGTCAAGACCCGATGGGCTTAACCATTGGGAAACCTCCGCAACCAAGATCTAAAAAACATCTCTGCGACTTCTCGGTAAATCAGGCTCAAATAGCACTGATGGAAATTTCAAACCGCCGGCAATAACCCCATCGTAGCATCAGGAGATCCGGTGATGAAAGCTTTGTAGGCTACCGTTCGAGTAGACATCAGAGCGGTCCAGTGGAGACCATCATTGACAACTCCATTCCCCAAGGAGCGACGTCAACATGCAATTATCAAATCCTATTGGAAATCATTCCAATAATAAGAGCATCCAACATGCATCACATCATGCTGCATTACATTGCATCATCTTAATCTTGTCATATTTCAAGTCTCTAGTAGTCTTTATCCTATTCATGTCATTGCATTGCATAAACATGATAAAGAGGGGCATCTGTAGACCCTCAAAATTTTGAATTCCTGTTACTAACCATATAGGAGGGCAGAATCGTCTTCCAGAGATAACTCTAAAAGTCACATCAATCCAACCCCGGAGATAACCCCGGGAGATCCAGTTTCCAACCCTAGAGATAACCCCAGGAGGTCCAGTGTCCAACCTCGGAGATAACTCCGAGAGATCTAGCTCCAATCTCAGAGATAACCCCAGGAGGTCCAATTTCCAACCCCGGAGATAACCCAGGAGATCTAGTTTCCAACCCCGGAGATAACCCCGTGAGATTCAGTTCCAACCCCGGGAGGTCTAGTTTCCAACCTCGTAGATAACCCCGGGAGATCTAGTTTCAACCCCAGAGATAACCCCGGGAGATCCAATTTCAACCCTGGAGAGAACCCCGGGAGGTCCAGTTTCAACGATGGAGATAACCCTGGGAGGTCCAGTTCTAACCTCGGAGATAACCCTGGGAGATTCAGCTCCAACCCCGGAGATAACCCCAAGAGATCAAGTTTAAACCTCGAAGACATCCCTAGGAGGTTAAACCAACCTCAGAGATAACCCTGAGGACTTTCAGAGTCAATAATAGTCCAATCTCGGAGATAACCCTGAGAAAAGATTACTACGACTGCATCAAAGACGTAGACAACCCTGGGAGGGGCAAAATGGTCATTTTTCAACTCAAATCAACTCATTTCAACTCAAGTTGCTTCAAAAGAAGTCCCACAAGAACCATAACTTAAATCCCGAGTGTCAACTGCACAAGAAAACTCAACGGATAGACCACGAAGACTTGGAGATCTGGTCATGGACCCATCACTCCGACTTTGGAAAATGTCTAATCCCATGTCATTGTGTAGCTCTCTTCAACGGCTTTCCGAAAAGGTATAGAACTCTTCTATCGGATGCCCGGATTGAAAGTTATGAAAGTTCAAGCAGACAACGGTCGCCCGAGTGCACGTACTTCGAGACGACGTGACCTTCCAGGCCCGGGGCAACTTGGGTAGCCATAGGTAGACCCGCGGCCAATTTGGTCTATAAATAGACCCCCTTGCAGCTTATTTGAAAAAAAGAAGAAGAAAAGAGAGAAAACTCTACCCATTTTAGCCCTTAACTTCTTCTATGGTGCTCCAAACTTTGTGATTCTTCTTTCTAAACACTTGTAAGCTCGTATTCTATGACATATCAAAATTTAATAGATGGAAATTGAGTTTTCAAGCTCTAAAGATGATCTGAAGTCTTCTTGGCAGGCCACTGTAAGATTTTTCAGATTTTTAAGCTTTCTACTGCTTTGATACATATATATCGAGAATCTCACCGATTAGTTATGCCCGGATCATCGATCCGTGGCTTTTTCCTTCTTTTAAATATATATATATATATATATATATATATAGACTAAACTCGAACATCTGAGCTTGGATCGAATATCTGTGGCTTTTACTACTTTTGTATATATATATATATATATATATATATTTCCATTTCTTGTCTGGACTGGAGTTTACTTCTTGGCCTTTTATCGCTTATATATATATATATTTACAATCTAGGCATGACTATGGAGTGTAAAATATATATATATATATATATATATATATATATATATATTTACCGCTTTTAAATATTAGTTTTAACTACTTTTGCAATGTAGATATTTAATATTCTTGCCTGTAGACTATATTTATCTAAATATAGTTATCTCTAACTTTTAATCGGTTCAAAAATGACTAAACTGAAACCGTTGAAGCTAGAATGGTTTAGATTTATTTAAATCTAGTTTCCTTTCTAGTTTTTGTACATATTAATCTATCATGTGACCCTAGGAGCCATGAGGTCTAAGATTCAGCCTGTGAATCTAGATCTGGTTCCCACGATGGACACTTTTCAGCTGTGCAGCCAGCTTGTAAATTATCTATAGTGTCTGGATATCCTTGGATGGCTCTCGTGCCCATAAGGATCCTGACACTGCTATGTATCTTATATTCTCGAAGATGCTTTGCATCTCGAATATAAAATCAATTAAGCCGAATACATAATAAAATAGAAGTATCAAGGGCCTCAATTACTATTAAGCATAAAGGTTTGAAAATTTGTTTTCCAAAACATCACTGCTATATCTTACTAAAATTGAACTTTTATACAAATCAAACCCTTTGTATATAGGTGCAAACGAGGCATATCACTACTTCTAGATAATTGTACATAGGCCCAATAAACACACACACATGCAGATAAATTAGGGAAATTGAAGAGAGCACGGTAACCGTGTTTTTGCGGAAGTCTAGGGTGCCTAACACCTTCCCTCCGTTTAATCAAGCCCTCGAACTCTACAAATCTTGGTTTCCAAGGCCTGTGAAATAGAGTCCAACCATTGGGCCTTTGTGTAAACTTTTTCAAAATTGGTTGAGTTGGTACAACCATTTCACATCTACCAGTTGACGACTCTAATTTTCAAATCATCGACATTTATATGTTGGACCTTTTCAAACTCGCATTTTCAGATAAAACTCAACAAAATAGAGAATAAAAAAAAGTAAGAATATAAAAGGGGTTAAAACTTCCCGACGCCGACACCATGTTTTGATAGGGAAAAAGAATGCATATTTACATCTTTTTTTATTTCCACTACATTGGGATTTACATGGAATTTACATTGAATTGTAATTTAAATGAAATTGAATTTACATGGAATTTAAAGGGAAAGGCATGAAGAGACTTTCCTTCGCATTTGGTTTATCAGAGGCTGGCCTATCTTATGCTACTCTAGCGACTTTTCGGCATGAAGGTCCCCAGATCATCGTAATTTACTAGGTGGGAAGTTAATTCGATCTTTCAATTAGAGTGACATTGGGTGGTGCCTTTCCTGAGCCTCACGGGATTAGTCTCCCTTGAGTCCAGTAATCAAACACAACATACATTCACATACATCGTGTCTCACCGTATGAAATAATGACATTGTGCGAAGCACTAATACCACATACAGATATTGTGCAAGGCACTAAAGTGCTGTAAATAAAACATTCATACACATCCATTCAATGTAAATGCAGCATTCACACACAAGCATATAAGATATGGTTTTTGAAAAGGTTAAACATCGGCTTAAGCCCTCTACTGTCCCCAGCGGAGTCGTCACCTATCGACGTCGGGAAAATTCTTAACCCTTTTCGTGTCTTTACCTTTTTTTTGTTCTCTATTTGCTCGAGTTTTATCTGAAAAGGTGAGTTTGAAAAGGTCCAACATATAAATGTTGACGATTTAAAAATCAGAGTTGCCAGTTGGTAGATTTGAAATGGTTGTACCAACTCAACCGATTTTGAAAAGGTTTACACAAAGGCCCAATAGTTGGACTCTGTTTCAAAGGCCTTAGAAATCGAGATTCGTAAAGTTCGGGGGCTTGATTAAGTGGAGGGAAGGTGTTAGGCACCCCCGACTTTCGTGAAAACACGGTTACCATAACTTTTCAATTTCCCTAATTTATCTGCATGCGTGTATGTGTGTGTGTGTGTTTATTGGGCCTATGTGCAATTATCTGGAAGTAGTGCTATGCCTCGATTGCACCTATATACAAAGGGTTTTATTTGTATAAAATTTAAATTTTAGCAAGATATAGCAATGATGTTTTGAAAAATAGGTTTTCAAACCCTTATGCTCAATAGTATTTGAGGCCTTTGATACTTCCATTTTATTCTGTATTCGGCTTGATTGATTTTATTTTTGAGATGCGAAACTTCTTCGAGAAAATAAGATACATAGCAGTGTCTGGATCTTTATGTGCATGAAAGTCATCCATGGATGTCCAGACACCGTATATAATTTACAAGCTAGCTGGCATTGAAAAATGTCCATCGTGGGAACCAAATCTAGATTTACAAGCTGAATCTTAGACCGCATGGCTCCTAGGTTCACATGATTAATTAATATGTACAAAGCTAGAAAGAAAACTAGATTTAAATAAATCTAAGTCATTCTAGCTTTAACGGTTCCAGTTTAGTCACTTTTAAACCGGTTAAAAGTTAGAGATGGCTAGATTTCGATAAATCTAGTCCACAGGTTGGAATATTAAAGATTTACATTGCAAAAGTAGTTAAAGTAGATATTTAAAAGCAATATATATATATATATAGACAATCAACTGCCACGAATTAGAAATCCATGCAGGACTCAGGACTATGGAATGTATATATATATATATATATATATATATATATATATATATATATACATGCCAGACAAGAAATGAATATATTTATATATATATATATCGAGATTCTCACCGATTATATATATATAAAAGAGAGAGAAAGACACGGATCGACGATCCAAACGTAACTAATCGGTGAGAATCTCGATATATGTGTAAAGTAGAATATGAGCTTACAAGTGTTTAGAAAGAAGAATCACCAAGTTTGGAGCACTCTTGAAGAGGTTAAGGGCTGAAATATACAGAGTTTTCTCTCATTTCTTCTTTCTTTCTTTTTTAAATGAGTTAGTGGGGCATCTATTTATAGACCAAATTGGTCGCGGGTCTACCTGCAGCTGCTCGGGTTACCCCGGGCCTGGCGGGTTCTATCGTCTCAAAGTACGTGCACTCGGGTGACGTGTTGTCCGCTCAAACCTTCATAACTTTCAATCCGGGCATTCGATGAAGGCGTGTTGTACCTTTTTGGAATGTCGTTGACGAGAGCTACACAATGCCATGTGATTAGACATTTTTTGAATCCGGGATGATGGGTCCTGACCAGATCTCCAAGTCTTCGCATTCTATTATTGGGTATAAAATCTAATTAAGCACGACACACAAGTATACGTGATCAACAAGTAATATAATGATAAGTTGAGTATCGTTCCCACAAAGACTAAAATCAATTTTAATCTATCCATTACCAGCTTTTTATTATTTCAATTTTATTAAACTAACCGAATTAATGATTGAAAATAATGAAAAACTAATAAACAAAAATCAAAGAAAATCAACTCAACTAACTACCACAAATTTTAATCAGATAATGGAGAATTAAGCCTACAACTTCACTTTATGCTTCAATTAGATTATCACACTTTTTTTCAATCCAATTAACTATTCCAGTTCCTTAATCAAGAACACAAAAGTAGAATTAGTCATCTCTCAATGCACTAAATCCATATTAACTTAATCCACAGATGATAGAATTAAGTCAAACACCCTAATTAACTAACTCACTATATCTCTATGTAAATTATAATTAAAGAAGGTTTAAATCCCATGTTCTTACACGATTACATGCGATGCATAGGTATATCTCTATCCTAAACATACATCATGAATTCCTTCAAAATGCAGAAATCACAAACACATATTATTATGACTAAGCCTAAACTCATATCTCATCTCTCGAATCCATACAAGTCCACATAGAATTGGTGATCAAACAATTCATAAATTAATCACAAATCATAATAGATGAAATAGAAAATAGCTTCATTAAATTGAAATCAAAGCATAATAATCATCGTTTCACTTAAAGATCCATTGTAAGCTTAATAAGTTGAATTAGTTCGTAGCTAATGAAATAAACACTGAATAGATTAAAGAAATCAACATCCCAAATTGCAGAAACTGAAATTAAAGAACAAGAATAGTATAGAACCACCCTTCTCTCCACTCAATTCTTCAATCTTTGTGTTCCTTGCTCCTTTGCTCTACTCCTCTGAGATCTTCAAAAAATTAGGGTTTCACAGTTGTAATTGATTGATTCTTTGTTGAATGTATGAATCCTCTTACTTAAGTCTTTGTAATTGTAACTAGATACGTCCTCTGCTAAGTCCAAATCGAATCCAAAATCCACCAGTCCACGCCATGGCAGTAGTAGAAGTGCATCAGAACTCTTTTTTTATGGCCGCGTACCCCCGTCCCGACGGGCTATTTAGGCTTGGGAAGCCCCACCCCGGTGGGGTATTGAGTTTATGACACGTGTACACCCCCACCCCGATGGGGTATTTACTATATAAAAGGCTCGCCCTAGCGGTGTACTATCTTGCACGTTACTGATTTCTGCTACTTTACTGCACTTTCTCGCCATATTGCCACCATCATGCCTTAGCTAATACATACTAAAACCTGCACATAAAACAAGCATTAACACATAAAAAATACTAAAATAAATGGATTAGGCATTGTTTAAGTCCGAATAGGCAACCAATTCATAGGTATGAAACCCATTCATCATCTATCCGTTGAGCTATCATGTGCAGTTTTCACTCGAGATTTAAGCTATGGTTCTTGTGGGACTTCTTTTGAAGCTGTTTGAGTTGAAATAAGTTGATTTGAGATTGAGTTGGCAAAATGATCATTTTTCCCCTCTCGGGGTAGTCTCCAGCTTTGATGCAATTTTAGTAGTCTATTCTCAGGGTTATCTTTGAGATTAGACTGTTGTTGACTCTAACAGTCTTTAGGGTTGTCTCTGAGGTTGATTTGACCTCCTGGGGTTATCTCCGCGGTCGAACTAAATCTCTCGGGGTTATCTTCGGGATTGGAACTGGACCTCCCAGGGTTATCTCTGGAATTTGAACTGAACATCCCAGGGTTATCTACGGGGTTGAACTAGATCTCTCGGGGTTATCTCCGGGGTTGGAACTGGATCTCCCGGGGTTATCTCTGGGGTTGAATTGGATCTCCCGGGGTTATCTCCGGGGTTATAACTAGATCTCCCAGGGTTATCTTTGGGATTGGAACTGGATCTCTCGGGGTTATCTCCGGGACTGGAACTGGACCTCCCAGGGTTATCTCGGGGGTTGAAACTGATGTGACTTCCAAGGTTATCTCTGGAAGACGATTCTGCCTTCCTGCATGGTTAGTAATATGAATGCAAAATTTTGAGTGTCTTATTCCTGTAAAGATTAGAAATTATGAGTACGCTTAAATTGTTGTATGAAAAAAGAAATTGGAAATTTATGGCAAGTTATGTGTTCTTTCTGAATCGCAGAACTAAAATGAGCTTACGTGCGCCGTGCATCACCTCTTAGGTGGCTTAATCAAGATAATGGCGCAGCAGCCGCCTAGTAGTGCCACATCGCCTGTACCAGGATTATGGGCAGCGCTACTGGAATTCTTGTCTTCATTATTCTGGGTAGCGCTGTAGCACCACTTTGCAGTTTTGCCTAGAAAATTTTAATTATTGCTTCAAGTCCAGAAAATGAAATATAAACCTAATCTGATGAAAATGGAAGTGTATTAATCATATAATGTGATGTAAAAATAGATTAGCAAAGTGTCAATGATGGTTTACATGATTATTTGATGAGTTGGATGTATACTTAAAGATGGATACTTAAAATCATTAACGGTGAAGCCTAATAAGGTGTTAAGAGTTAAGGGTTGTGGATGTGATTAATATGATTATAATTAGAGTTAAGTTAATTTGAAAGAGAATATACTCACGATGCTAGTTGTAGTATAATTAATTGGTATTATGACTTTAAATGGTATGTAGGATTAATTGAGGAACATGAATAATAAACGTATAATCTACGCACGAGGCAAGTTTCCTTACCCTATCATGATTACAATTACACAAGTTCTATAACTCTAAACTTTCATTGAGTAAGTTCTTAAACCTTATTATTATTGAACATGTTTCATATTCTTATTTTGAACTGTTCAAAGCTTAATTATTCATATTCATGATTCTAAATGAAATGTTCTAACTCTTGTGAAGTATTACTTCTGTTATACAATGTTCATCCAATTATATAGAGTTGAGATTTAATCTTTGATTTGAATATCAATTACATTATCGTATTAAAACCTTGAATGGCTAGTGGATCATTATTGATTTGATTAATCCTTAGTTGATGATTATTGAACTCTAAATTACCCTTGAAGTTAATACAAACCAAACTTTCTTTGGTGCAGACTCTAATGTCAAAGCTAAGATGAATAACCCTGTTACAGGGGATTATATTACGTGATATCGTTAAGATGTTTATGCACAATATATGGTACAAAGGGCTAATCTCCCAAAGTACGAGAAGAAAGGTCTATATAGTCTTATGACTGTTAAAGGTTTATAGAAATACTTAATGACCTAGGATATAGTTCGTGTTCTTGTGACCCTCAGATGTACTTTTGATCTTGTTTCTAAACCTTGAGTCAAAAGCCAAGCTTTCTTGTGGGCAATTGTTTGCTCACTCATGCATAATAACATTGCAGCTAAGGTTGAAAGAATTGACGAGCCTTCCACTAGTAAAGGCAACGTCAAGCTGAACAAGTGATGAAGACTTATTAACTTTTATTTGAGAATGTTTATGTTATAAGACTTATTTAAATTATGTTATGTTTTCAAATTTATGTATTAAGGTTAGATGACCTGGGATTTTATTTGTGATGTTGTAACTCTTTAATGGGAGGGTTTCTATTTAAGTTATGAGTTTCATTCATATCCTTATTTATGGGTAGCTAGATGTTATTTTGGAGAGTGAACACCAGTTTTGTGGGAAATTTGAGTACCAGGATTTGGGGGTGTCATAGGTTGCTATCAGAGCTGTAGATTATGAACCTTAGGTGGGGAAAACCTTAGGAAGTAACCTTATATGAGATTGAGAACATAGTGGTGATAAACTCTTATTGAGTTCTAAGAAATGTATTAAGGAATTTATTAAAGATAATAAAAGACTTTATGTGCTTATGTGTTAACAGCCTATGTTCCGCAAGTAGTAATTAAAACTTAAAACTTTGTTGTCAGGATGTCTGATGTTGGAGGATCCATTCAGCCTAGGGAGGATGAGCCCCGAGTAGCTAGAGAGGAGGAGCCCCGAGACATCCATATCGTCTGGGAGCAGTTAGTACAAAGAGAACCATCTCTATTGATCACTGTTGTGGGTCAGGAGCATGAGCCTGATCCTGAGGAGGACCCTGAGGAGGAAGAGAATCCTGAAGAGTTCCCATCGAACTCTATTACAGCTGGGATGTATGATGAGATATATGACCGTAACATAAAGTTACAGGAGCTGGAAGATGAACGCTAGACCACTATAGATCAGAAAGATGACTAAATCCAGTATTTGATGGACGTCTTGGGAACGTGGAGTGGAAGCTAGTTCAGGCAGAAAGTCAGAAGGAGCAACTATTTGCTGAGATTGAGAAGATGAAGGATGTTCTGAGAGAAGAGTCTGCTAAGCAGGCGAGAGTTGAAGATGCTTGGATGAAGGCTTCACAACTTGTAGATTGTGTTTAAGACAAGGTTAGGGAAAAAAGGCTAAGATTAATGAAATGGACTACGCTTTCCATTCAGCGATTGTTAGGGCCCATGACCAAGTCTTTTATTATCCAAAGCAGTTTGAAGATTTTCCATGGTACATGCTGGATCGTAAGACGATGTTTCGTGTTATAGAAGAAGATCTCAAAGAAGCTGCGCGACGTCTAAATCTTAATAGATCATGATAAGTAGAGTAATATGTTATGAGAATCATTATTAGAGTCAGTAGATGTAAATCCTGAATGTTGATATAAATAATGGGATAAGATGAGAATGTAATCGTGAAACCTTATCAGTTCAGGAAAGTTGATGTAAATAGCAGTGATGCTATCTTTTCTATGTTTAGAAACTGTGAATGAATAAAATATCAAAGTTTATTGAAAATGTTGTATGTTAATTATTAATCTTAAAATGTTTAAGTTAATTCTCAAATACTTAAGAAATTGAGTAATGAGCTAATAAGCATATATCTTAAACAAAAAATGCCTCCAAGAAGACGCCCAACACGTCAACAACCTTAGGAAGAATCTACGAACAATAACAATAACGAGGCCAACGCTAATCCTATTCAGTAGTTGGTGAACCTGTTAACTGGAGCACTTACGAATTAGCCGCAAGCTCAACCAACTTCGTTTAAGGATTTCAAAGCAGCATAACTGCTAGAGTTTAGGGGATCCATAAATTTGGTCGAAGCTCAGACTTAGATTATGGAGATGGAGAAGGTGTTTGATGTTGCAAGGGTCAACAACGATCTAAAGACTGCCTTCACAACATTTATGCTGAAGTCAGAAGCCAGCTATTGGTGGCAAGTAAACAAGGTTCTGGGAGGACATGGTAAAATTACGTGGGATAGGTTTAAGGAAATGTTCTTCGAGATGTATTTCCAGATGAGCTCTCGGAATCAGATGGAGGTCCAATTCTTGAAGTTAAAGCAATGTACTATGTCTGTGCCAGAGTACGCTGTGAAATTTAATGAACTGGCGAGGTTTACGTCGTACCAAGTTAACACAGATGAACGAAAGGCAATGAGGTTTTAGTAGGGATTGAAGCCATGGTTGTACAACAAGGTTTCGATGTTCCAGCTAAATACATTTGCAGCAATGCTTGAAAAGGCGATCATCGCGGAAGGTGGAAGCGACGCTTTGACAAAGTATAACCAGGAATAGAAGAAGAAGAAGAATGAGAATGAAAACAAGGCTAGTGGTAGCAAAGGTGGATGTAATAATCAGAAGAAGAAGTGGAATGAAAATTCAAGTGCTGGGAATCAACATGGGAGTCAAAAGAAGAGGGTGGAGGGTTGTGCTACCTGCGAAAAGAATCACGTGGGGATATGTATGAAAGGGAAGAGAGTTTGCTACAACTGTGGTCAGGAGGGCCACATTGCGCCGAATTACCCTATTCCTAAGAAGGGTGATTGTTTCACTTATGGGTCAAAGGATCATTTGTCTATGGATTGTCCCAAAAAAGTAGTAGGAGGAACAAGAGCAGGTGGTAATAGGGGTAACAGCGGTGGTAGCATCTTGACCATCACTGGATCAACGTTTTTAAACCGACCCACCGCTAGGACCTTCAATATGACTGTGTAGGATGTGGTGTCAGGTATCATTTCGATCAATAGTACTAATGCTTATGTATTATTTGATTCAGGTGCTACTTGCTCATTTATATCCGAAGACTTTGCTAAGAACTTATAATTGCTTAAGGAGGAATTATTTTACCCTTTGAACATAGAAATTGTGAATAGGGAAGTAATTCCTATTAGGTTTATTCATAAGAACTATAGGGTGGATATTTAGGGCCATGAGATGATCGTAGATTTAATCACGATTAAACTTGGGAATTTGACGTTATTTTGGGAATGGATTGGTTATTCAATATGGTGCGATAATTGATTGCCAAAAGAAGTGTGTTACCCTTATGACTCCGTCAACGGTAGTATTTTATGGCAGAAAGTCGCCTAGACAAGCAAGTTGTCTAATGATGATGCAAGCTAGGAATTTGTTAAGACAAAGTTGTGTAGGATATTTAGCCTACATAGTTGATACTCAAAAGGAGAGTGTGAAATTGGAGGAAATACACGCCATTAGGGATTTTGTAGATGTGTTCCCAAATGATTTACCAAGATTGCCGCCTAATAGAGGGATTGAATTCGTAATTGATTAATGCCGAGGACCGCCCCGATATCAAAGGCCCCGTACCGTATGGCTCCGGTGGAGATGAAGGAATTAATGGTGCAATTGCAAGTACTTTTGGACAAGAAGTATATTCAGTCGAGCGTATCATCGTGGGGAGTGTCGATGTTATTCTTTAAGAAGAAGGATGGATCGATGCGACTTTGCATTGATTACAGAGAGTGTAACAAGGTCACGATTAAGAATAAGTACCCATTACCAAGGATTGATGACTTGTTCGATCAACTAAAGGGAGCTAGGTATTTCTCGAAGATAGATTTAAGAAGTGGATATCATCAGTTAAAGGTGATGAAGGAAGATGTACCGAAGATGACGTTCAAGACTCGTTAAGGTCATTACGAGTTTTTAATGATGTCATTGGGTCTAACAAATGCTCCTGCAACATTTATGGACCTAATGAACAGGGTGTTTAAGCCATTTTTGGACAAATTCATAGTGGTATTCATCAATGATATTCTGGTGTATTCTAAGACTAAGGAAGAGCACGTGGAACACCTAAAGGTAACGTTGGAGGAGTCAAGAAGAGAGAAGTTGTACGCGGAGTTTTCAAAATGTAAATTTTGGTTAGAGCGTGTGCAATTTCTCAGGAACGTGATTGATAAAGACATAATTTCAATAGATCCATCGAAGGTTGAAGCCGTGATAAACTAAGATTAGCCGAAGACACCATCGAAAGTAAGAAGTTTTCTATGATTAAGAGGTTATTACAGAATATTCATTCAAGATTTTTCCAAAATTGCGACTCCGTTGACGAATTTAACCAGGAAATCAGTGAAGTTTATTTGGACAGAGAAGTGTGAGGATAGTTTTTGCGAGTTGAAGAAGAGGCTGAGTACGACACCTGTGTTGTCTCTTCCCGATAATACGTGAAATTTTGTGGTATATAGTGATGCATCGCATAAAGGACTAGGCTGCGTGCTTATACAAAATGGAAAGGTCATTGCATATTCATCGCGACAATTGAAGGATTACGAGAAGGTATACCTGACTCAGGATTTGGAATTGACTGTGGTGGTGTTTGCTCTGAAGATATGGATGCACTATCTTTATTGGGAGAAGTGTGAGATATATACATACCATAAGTGTCTGAAATATATTTTCACATAGAAGGATTTGAACATGCATCAGAGAAGATGGTTAGAATTGATAAGGGACTATGAATGCGAGATTTTATACCATCCGGGTAAGGCAAATATTGTTGCTAATGCCTTAAGCAGAAATGGTCGGGAGAAACTATTTATGTTAACTACTCAGGAGGAGCTAATCTTGGCAAGGGCAAAACAGGAGTTGGAGGTGAAATATCCATAGGAGTCTGATGAAAAACTATTTCAAACGGGAACATGACCAACTTTGGTGGATAAGGTTAAGGAAGCACAACTTCAGGATGAGGAATGTGAGAAAATAAGGAAAAGAGTGTCTGAAGGTGAATAGTTAAAATTTAAAGTTGATACATAAGGGTTATTGAGATTTGAGGGAAGAATTTGGGTTCCACCAGTACCAGAAGTACAGGAGGAAATTTTTAGCGAGGCTCATAGTTCAAGGTATTCGATTCACCCGGGGAGTACGGAGATGTACCAGGATCTTCGACAGCATTTCTTGTGGCCGAATATGAAAAGAGACATCGCTGATTGTGTAGCAAAGTGTTTGACATGTCAGTAAGTTAAAGTAGAACATCAGAAGCTGAGTGGGTTGTTACAACTGTTAGAAATACCAGAATGGAAATGGGAGCATATCACGATGGATTTTGTGGTAGGTATTCCAACAACTCAAAAAGGTTTCGACGCAATTTGGGTTATTGTGGATTACCTGACGAAATCAGCACATTTCTTACCGATCAAGATCAGATTTAACTTAGATCATTTGGTGAAATTGTATGTGAAGGAAATCATTTCAAGGCACAGTGTTCCAGTGTCTATAGTTTTTAATTTAGATCCACGTTTTACATCGAACTTTTGGAAGCATCTGTAGGAATGCATGGGAACGCAACTGAGAATGAACATGTTACACCATCCTCAAATTGACGGGTAGAGTGAAATAACGATCCAGACTTTGGAGGATATATTAAGAGATTGTATCATGGATTTTAAAGGAAATTGAGATGATCATCTACCATTAATGGAATTTTCTTATAATAACAGCTACCACGCAAGTATTGGTATGCCGCCTTACGAAGCGTTGTACGACATAAAATGTAGGACTTCATTGTGTTGGGATGAAGTCGATGAACGTCAACTACTAGGGCCAGAATTGGTACAACAGACCGCCAAAATCGTCAAAATGATCAGGGCGAGATTGATAGTTGCTCAAGACAGGCTGAAGAAATATGCTGATCAACACCGACAGAATCGAGAATTTGAATCTGGTAGTTTTGTTTTCCTGAAAGTGTCTCGCTAGAAGGGGAAGATCCGATTTGGCAAGAAGAGAAAACTGAGCCCAAGGTTCATTGGACCCTTTAAAGTTTTGTGAAGAGTAGGCGAGGTGGCTTATGAGGTAGCCTTGCCTCCGACGTTAGAACACATCCATAACAGTTTTTCATGTTTCGGTGTTACGACCATACAAAAACAATTACAAGCATGTTATAGAATATGAACCCCTGTAATTTGAAAAAATATTTATCTTGCGAAGAAGTTCATGTTCAGATAGTCCACAAGAAAGTGCAAGTATTAAGAAATAAAGTAACACCTTCTGTTAAGGTAATCTGGAGGAACCACAACGTTGAAAAAGCTATGTGGGAACTCGAAGATCAAATGATAAAAAATTACCCTAAATTATTTGCTTAATCTTTGTTGTAGTGATTATGGGGACAGAATCTTTGTAGGAAGGAATAATGTAACGGGATGAATTAATTGAATCGTGATTCTCGGATAAAATTCTTTTAAGGAGGGAAAGATGTAACGAATGAGATTTTTATATTTGATTGTTAAATATTTATTAAATTAAATAAATATTTGTGTTGATTTATTTATTAAGTTAAATAAATATTTGATGAAATTATTGTGGATTAATTGAGTAAATGTTATACATTAATTAAATTAATATGGAATAATTTTATAGTTCAAAGTTCTAATTCAATTGGGATAATTGAATTAAATAAGTTTTAATAATTATAATATTTTCTAATTAATTTAATAATTAATTAGAGATTTATTGAGTTGTTATAATTAATAAATAAGAATTTTAGTTATGTGATAATTTGATTTAATGAGTAGTATTGGTTTTAATTTAATTGAATTTAAATATTAAAATTTGATTAATTAAAAGTGTGACAAATAAACTATATAATAAATGAGTTAATTAAAATAAATTAAAAAAGGACTTTTATAAGCTAGCTAAACATGGCCTTGAGAACATGGGAACAGTTAAGGTCATACTGCACTTAACTGATACCTATGTATGCTACGCTTCAGTTATATATTATATACATATATTATATTGTCAGTTCATATATACACAAGTCTGAGAAAACTCAGAGAAAAAAGAGAGAGCTCTTGAGAAAATTTGAGAAAGATACTGAGAATCAAGGAAGGAAGAAGAGGATTAACAAAGATAATTCATATCATCTAGCAAGTCTAAACTAGAATCAAAGGTAAAATTCTTAGTTTTAAAGTTATAGCTTTTGTTTTCTAAAAGTTATCTATGATTAAATTTTTATGAATAATTGTTGGAAATATGATTTTGTATGTGACAATTGATGTTTATAACATGTTTTACATCATTTATTCATGGTTTAGAGTGATCAAATTCGTAGAAATATATTTAAAAGCGAAGAAATTAAATTATAGTGAAATAATATATGAATATGGCTTATATGTATAAAAATTGATGCCCAAATTGTATGTTAATCTGTAAATTGATCATAGTTTGTGTTACTATGTCAAAAAATGAAAAGAACAAAATTCGTATGGACTGATTTGGTTGAAAAATGAGTTCATGGTAGTTGATTTCGTAAAGGATGTCTAAAAATTGAGTTTTTACAAAAATATTGAATTTATGGGTCTAAATTTGATTGCTTATGTGATTTATGTTGTTAAAATCATGTTATGATTGTTGTAATATGTTCATGTAAATTTTAGAACTTATGGGTGCGCTTCAATTGTTGTATAAAAAAAGAAATTGGAAATTATGGCCCTTTTATGTGTTCTTCGCAAACTGCAGGAACTAATACTACTACGCAGTGTTGCAGCGCCTCTTAGGAGGCTTAATCGCACGCTTACAATACATTGTAGGCGCTTTGTACCAGCGCAGTGAAGGGCAATATTCGCAGTAACGCAACGTCTGTCTTCGAAGATTCTAAGCAAATACCGCAACGCTACTCTGCAGTTTTGCCCAGAAAATTTTAATTACTTGTTCAAGTCCACAAAATGAAATGTAAACTTAATCTAATGAACATGGAAGTGTATTAATCATATAATGTGATGTAAAAACATATTAATAACATGTCAATGATGGTTTACGTGATTATTTGATGAGTTGGATGTATACTTAAAATTATTAATCTTGAAGCCTAATAAGGTGTTAAGAGTTGTGGGTTGTGGATGTGATTAATATGATCATAATTAGAGTTAAGTTAAGTTGAAAGAGAATATACTCACGATTCTAGTTTTAGTATAATTAATTGGTATTATGACTTTAAATAGTATGTAAGATTAATTGAGGAACGTGAATAGTAAATGTATAATCTACGCACGAGGAAAGTTTCCTTACCCTATCATGATTACAATTACGCAAGTTCCATAAATCTAAACTTTCATTGAGCAAGTTCTTAAACCTTATTATTATTGAGCAAGTTTCATATTCTTATTTCGAACGGTTAAAAGCTTAATTATTCAAGTTCATGATTCCAAATGAAATGTTCTAACTCTTGTGAAATATTACTTCTGTTATACAATGTCCATTCAATTGTATAGAGTTGAGATTTAATCTTTGATTTGAATATCGATTACATTATCGTATTGAATCCTTGAATGGCTAGTGAATCCTTCTGTCGTACAACGCTTCATAAGGTGGCATGCCAATACTTGTGTGGTAACTGGTATTGTAAGCGAACTCAACCAGTGGTAAATGGTCATCCTAATTTCCCTTGAAATCCTTAATAAAAGCTCTTAACATATCTTCCAATGTTTAGATTGTCCTTTCACTCTACCCATTGGTTTGAGGATGATACATTATGCTCATTCTCAACTACGTTCTCATGCATTCCTGTAGTCACTTCCAGAAGTTTGATGTGAAACGCAGAACCCTGTCTGATATAATTTATACCGAAACACCATGTCTTGACACAATCTCTTTCATATACAATTTTTCTAACTAATCTAAATTAAATCTAATCTTGATGGGCAATAAATGGGCTGATTTTGTCAGTCGATCCACAATCACCCAAATCACATTATACCCTTTTTTGATTCATTGGTAGACCTACCAAGAAATCCATCGTGATATGCTTCCACTTCCATTCTGGTATTTCCAATGGTTGCAACAACCCCCTCAGTCTCTGATGTTCTGCTTTGACTTTCTGGCACGTTAGACACTTAGCAACACTCACAGCCACATCTCTTTACATATTCGACCACTAAAAATATTCTCGGAGATCCTGATACATTTTTGTACTCCTCGGGTGAATCAAATATCATAAGTTATGAGCTTTGCTCAAAATTTCCTCTTTGACCTCTGGTACTGGCGGAACTCAGATTCTCCCCTTGAATCTTAACAATCCTTCAGTATCGATTTTAAATTTCAGCTCTTTACCTTCAGATACCTTTTTTCTTATCTTTTCACACTCCTCATCCTTTAGTTGTGCTTCTTTCGCTTTTTCTGTTAAAGTCGAATGAGTTCTTATCTAAAATAATTTTTCTGTTGACTCCTTCGGATGATTTATCTATAATTCCAATTTAGCCATTTCTACGATGAGTTCTTCCTGAGCAGTCAACAATAATAACTTTTCCCGTCCCTTCCCGCTCAATGCGTCGACAACCACCTTCGCTTTACCCGGATGGTAAAGAATGTCGTAATCATAGTCTTTTATCAGCTCCAGCCATCTTCTCTAACACATATTTAAATATTTTTGTGTAAAAGTATACTTCAGACTTTTATGGTCTGTATATATCTCACACCTCTCTTCATAAAGATAGTGCCTCCAAATCTTTAGAGCAAACACTACCGCATCCAATTCCAAATCGTGCATCAGATATCCCTTATCGTAGTCTTTCAATTAATGTGATGCATACGCAATGACCTTGTCGTTCTCCATAAACACACAACCTAGTCCCTTATGTGATGCATCACTATATACCACAAAATTTCCTGTGCTATCCGGTAGAGATAACACAGGTGTCGTACTCAACCTCTTCTTTAATTCTTGGAAACTTTCTTCACATTTCTCCGTCCAAATGAATTTTATCGCTTTCGTAGTCAAATTCGTCAATGAAGTAGCAATTCTGGAAAAATATTGAATAAAACATTTATAATAACCTGCTAATCCCAAGAAACTTCTTACTTTCGATGATGTCTTCAGCTGATCCCAGTTTATTACAGCTTCAACCTTCGATGGATCCACCGAAATCCCTTCCTTGTCAATTATATTCCCAAGAAACTATACACGCTCCAACACGAATTTGCATTTTGAGAATTTCACATATAACTTATCTCTTCTTAATGATTCCAACGTTACCCTCAAATGTTAAATGTGCTCCTCCTTGGTCTTGGAATACACCAAAATATCATCGATGAATACCACCACGAATTTATCTATGAATGGTTTAAACACCCTATTAATCAAATCCATAAAATTTGTAGGTGCGTTCGTTAAACCAAACGACATTACCAGAAACTCATAATGACTATACCGAGTTTTGAAATTCCGTCTTTGGTATATCTTCCTTCCTTACCTTTGATTAATGATAACCACTTCTCAAATCTATTTTTAAGAAGTACCTAACTCCCTTCAGCTGATCGAACAAGTCATCGATCTGTGGCAACGAATATTTATTCTTAATTATGGCCTTGTTCAATTCTCTATAATCAATACAGAGACGTATCGACCCGTCTTTCTTCTTAAAAAAACAACATCGGCGCTCCTCACGGTGATATGATCGACTAGATTTACTTCTTATCTAACAACTCTTGAAGTTGCACCATTAACTCTATCATTTCCACTGGAGCCATTTAGTATGGGGCTTTAGATATCGGGGCAGTCCCCGGTACTAAGTCAATCACAAATTCAACCTCTCTATCTGGGGGAAGTCCCGGTAAGTCATTCGAAAACAAATATTCAAAATCTTTAACAACCGGTATGTCCTCCAGTTTTTCACCCTTCTTTTAAGTATCAACTATGTACGCTAAGTATCCTACACATCCTTGTCTTAATAACTTTCTAGCCTGCATCATCGTTAGACAACTCACTTGTCTAGATGACTTGTTGCCATAAAATAGTACCTTTGACGGAGTCATAAGGTTAGCACACTTCTTTTGGCAATCAATTATCGCCCCATAATTGAATAACCAATCCATTCCCAAAATAACGTCAAATTCCTCAAGTTTTATCAGAATTAAGTCTACCATCATCACGCGCCCTTTAATATCCACCCTACAGTTCTTGTGTACAAACCTAACATGAATTACCTCCCTATTCGCAATTTCTACGTTCAAAATGAAATCTAGTTCTTCTTGAGGCAAATCTAATTTCTTAGTAAAATCATCGGTTATAAATGAACAAGTAGCACCCCAATTTAATAATACGTAAACATTAATATCATTTATTAGAATGATACCTGACACCACATCCTTTGACTGCACAACATCTTGTTCGGTCATTTGAAAGTTCTGGCAGTGGGTCGATTCAATGGCATAGATCCGGTGATAGTCAAAGTGCAACCGCTGTTTTTTCCTTTACCTCCACTTGCTCCTCCAGCTTCTTGCTAAGGATAATCACAGGACAATTGGTCCTTTGACCTGTAAGTGAAACAAGCTCTTTTCTTTGGGTTGGGACAATTCGGCGCAATGCACAAACACTTATATGATTCTTGCCACAGGTAGCAAAAGCTTCTATCCACTTCTTCTGACTCCCCTATTGATTCCCAGTAGAGACGTTGTCATTCCATTTCCTCTTCTTACTAATGCCACCATGGCTACCAGTTGTTTTGTTCTCACTTTCATTCTTCTTCTTCTTCTTTTCTTGATTGTACTTTGTCAGGGCATCACTTCCACCTTCAGCTATAATTTCCTTCTCCAACACAGCTGCAAACATTTTTAGCTGGAACATTGAAACTTTACTATATAACCAGGGTTTCAATCCCTATTCAAACCTCCTCGCTTTTCGTTCATCCGTGTTGACTTGATACGGCGCAAACCTCGCCAGCTTGTTGAATTTTGCAGCATATTCAGGCACCGACATTGTACCTTTTTTCAACTCCAAGAATTGAACCTCCATCTAGTTCTGCGAACTTGGCGAAAAGTACATCTCAAAGAACATATCCTTAAATCTGTCACAAGGTATTACTCCCTGTCCCCCTCAACATTTATTTTCCTGCCACCAGTAGCTAGCTTCTAACTTCAACATGAATGTTGTGAAGGTAGTTTTCTAATTGTTGTTAACCCCAGCGACATCAAAAATCTTCTCCATCTCCATTACCCAAGTTTGAGCTTCCACCGGATTTATAGACCTTTTGAACTCTAGGGGTCCTACAACTTTAAAATCTTTAAAGGTCGTAGCCTGATCTTGCGGTTGATTCACAAATGCTCCTGTTAATAGATTTACCAACTGCTGTATAGGATTAGCGTTAGCTTCATTATTGTTATTTGTAGCTCTCTCATGGGCTTGTTGACGTAGATGTATCCTTGTTGGAAGCATGTTTCTATTTAAAATATTTGTCATTAGATCATTATTTAGTTACTTAAACATTTAAGACTTAACTTAAACATTTTAAGATTACCACATATCATTTTCAATAAGCTCTAGTATTTTATTCATTCACAGTTTAAAACATAGAAAGATAGCATCACTACTATTTACATTAACTTTCCTAAACTGGTAAGGTTTCAGTATTACATTCTCATCTTATCCCATTATTTATATCAACATTCAGGATATACATCTATTAACTCTTATAGTGATTCACATATCATATTACTCTTCTTATCACGGTCTATTAAGACTAAGACGTCGCGCATCTTCACTGTGCTCTTCCTCCATAACATGAAACATCGTCTTGTGATCCAACATGTACCATAACAAATCTTCAAACTACTTTGGATCGTAAAAGAGTCGGTCTTGGGCCCTAACAATCGTTGAATGGAAAGTGTAGTCCATCTCATTAATCCTAGCCTTTTTACCCTAACCTTATCTTCATCACAATCTGCACGTTGTGAAGCCTTCATCCAAGCGTCTTTAACTCTTGCCCACTTAGCAGACTCCTCTCTCAGATCACCCTTCATCTTCTCAACCTCAGCCAATAGTTGATCTCTCTGACTCTCTGTATGAACTAGCTTCCACTCCACATTTTCAAGACATTCATCAAGGTCTTGGATCGTATCATCCTTCTGCCCTATGGTTATAACGATTGAGAAAATCGGATAATTTGTAAAATAATTTTATTTGATTAAATAATGAATAAAATTATATTATATGTTATTATTATGTGTTAGTAAGATGAATGTTGTTCTATAACCTAAAGGTATCAGAATATCGTAGTATTTTGGCTACGTGAAGAAATTAAAGTGTTTGAATTTCCAAGACGAAAATAAAAGCTTTGCGAGAAATTTTCTCAAAAACACTATTTATCAATTTCTGCTCGGGAATTATTTTTGAACTTCCGAGAAATACGTAACGATAGGATAATAAGGAAAGATGAAATATGTAATAATATTTCAGTTATGACAAACAAAGTTTTTTGCCTGCGTACTAAATTTGAGAATGTTAAAGAACGTAAGATTTGAATAAATGATGATCGTATAATAGCAAGTATTATACGAGGTAATGAATACGAGTATGATACGAAGGATTATACGAGTATATATGAAAGGTAGTATAACGTATATGATGAATGATTATACGAATGAGTATACGAAAGGAATACGTAGACTATACGTGATAAGCATTAAGCCAATTATAATGGACTTGTAGGATTTGTGTAGTAATTGGGCAAGCCCAAGAGTAAACTTGTTAAAGCCCAATGATATGAAATGCAAGCCCAACATTAGGCCCAAAATAATTAAACCTAAAGCCCAAACTAAGAACTTGACCGTGGATCACACCGATGGGTTAGCGGGTAAAAAAAACCAATGGGGCAACCCATGTGGGCCCCATAGGTGAGTCATGGCTGGCCATGTGTGGTGGCCAAACAAAGGATAAGTTTTGTGGAGGCCAATTAATGAATAGTAAGGAGGTTATGAAAGGAGGTGGAATGGCCTAAGTTACCTTATTGCCCTAACCTTGCCAATCCTATAAATAGAAGAGCTTTGTTGGTCATTTGCCTTATTCATTTTCCACCAACAAAATTAGAGCTTATCATATATTGAGAGAGAAAAGTAAGAGCTAGATTTTCATAATCCAAGAAGAAATAAGAAGAAGAACCAAGCTTGATCATCAAGGGTAAGGATCTTAAACCATGATTATCCATCTCTTCAATTTTATTTGATAGAGAAGGGGATAGTGGTGGAGCATGTATGATAAGGAGTATAAGAATGACTATTAATGGACTTAAACCTTAATAAGTCATATTGTAAGGAAATCATAATTATGAAGTGATGAACTAATGAAGAACATGTATAGAATTAAATGAAATATGTTTTGTTAGGATGTTAGAATGATGGAATGAATCCATTTTTTGAACGATGTAAAAATCTCAACTAACGAAGTTATGGCGAAATTTACGAGATTAGATGATAATCGTCGAAATTGTTAAATTCTTGGAATGAAAGTCAAAAGTCACCATTGAACTCGGAAACGTTAGTTTTCGATGGAGAATAGTCTAACTTTTCATTTTAGAGTTGCAGACTCGAAAATGGTCAGATTCTGACTTAGAACGAAGAAACGAGCTTTGAATGTTCCTGAACGTTTAACGAACGCTCAATAATGAACAAATCGGTGAATTCCGAGTTAAAAGATTGGAAAAGGAAATATTTTCTAATGAAATCATAGAACATGTGATTTGTGAGCTAATGGCTTTTGAACGAGCCAATTCAGACTTAAAATGAATAAGTTATGAGCCCGAAAAATTCACTGTAGAAATGAATCAAAAAATTTTAGTAAGGCGGCCTGTACAGCCCCAAGGAGCAAAAGCCAGTGCCGCAGTGGCCTTGTGCCGACCTCGAGACATTTGGGAAGTGGTACCATGCAACCTTGTGCACATAGAGGAAAGGATGGCGCCGCAGCACCAAGGTCAACCCATACATACTGAGGAGTCGCACAAGAACGCCGTTATATGATAGAAAAGTCGGGCGCATGAACCTTGAGATACTAGGAAAGGCACAGTAAAGAATGCTCATGTATATAAAGAAAATGAAAGCTAATTGATGATGAATTATGTACTTAATTAACTTGCAGTAACTGTGACGCCCCCAAAATAGGTATACATCACCTATTCTGAGTTGTCAATACATGGTACAGAAACAACTACAACTTTATTATTACAACAGTAAAACTGTGAGTTTGAATACAAATATTATCTTCTAGACAATATCTATACTCAAATAAATCCTCATCACATTTATTGATACATTATTTTACAAAATGGTGAGGACTACTAAACAATCCTTTCTAAAACCTTCATTCCATACCCAGACTTGCACTCATTTATATTCTCGCCTCCCCGAGAAAAATGGAACAAAAAGGAAAAGGGTGAGCTCAACTAGCTCAATAAAGAATATTATGACTAAGATAATATACAACAAATTATCGTTAGTCTTCAACAGGAAAAATATAATAGAATACAATAGACAACAAATTTTAAATCAATATTCGCATGGCGGAAATAATAATTCATTAGAAGAGTTAAGTAGAGAATGCAAACTACTATCTTCTATGTATGAATTTAAAAGTTCATCATCTATCTTTTATCCTCGTAACATCAATCAATATACATCCGGAATCAAATATTCATCTTTGCACTCACAGCCAAAGATATTCATCGATTGGTCATGTTCATTTAAACACTGTTCATCTTTGCACTACGGGCCAAAGATATTCTTCAGAAATCATTCATCTTTGCACCACAGCCAAAGATATTCTTAAGAAATCATTCATCTTTGCACTACTGGGCCAAAGATATTCCATAATATCATCATTTAAGACCGAGGATGATGAAAATATTTTTTTTAAAGAAACGAATCCAAAGTGAAACAAAATGACAAGGATTAAGGATTAAGGATTCGTACTTGGTTTTATCCACGTCCAAAAATACCTCAAAAATAATCATAGTGGTGTAAAATTCAAGAATGATCAAAACATGGATACAATCGAGTTAGTATCCGAATAGATGTTTTAGACGAAAAGAATAAATTTTATTTTTCTATTGAATAGTACCAGTATACGTGAATAGTGTCAGATATCGTGAATAGTGCCGATATCGTGAATAGTAACTCGACACCAAAAGATAGAAATTCCACAAAAACATCTTCACGCTTCATGAATAGTACTTGTGAATAGTAACTCGTGAATAATAACTCATGAATAGTAACTTGTGAATAGTAACTCGTGAATAGTAACCCCCGACATGAAAAAGTTCCAAATTTGATAAAAGTTTCAACCAATATTTCAAAGATAATGATATTGAAGAAATAATATCATTCGAGAAGAAAATAACATCCTTACCTCGAAAGATCAAGACTTTTAGCTAGAATCTAGGGTATAGTCTTTGAAGGAAACTTGCACCGCTAATCTAGCAATACTCAAAGTATACTCAAAATACTCACAAGAATACGCCGATAATATAGAGAGAGAAAACTTGAGTTTACGGTGTGATTTTCAATTCTAACCTAAGCACCTATTTATAGGAAAACGCTTAGAACACCAAAGCGTAAAATTTAATAAAATAATAATATTTCTTAAAATATTCAAGCCCACCTTAGAAATATGATTTCAGATCATTTATAACACATGTGAGCCACTCAATTACAACAAAAAACATTTTTCTTACAAAAAATATTTTAAACTCCCAAAAATCAATTATTTCGGAGCTTCGGAACTTCAATAATTCATAATAAATATCCCTTTCATCAGAAAATTTGAATCTCATGAGTTTTATAGAAAATTCAATTCTCTACAACTTTGCAGAAGAAAATTTTTCCAAATTCTAAATGAAATTGACCGAAATCCACAAGCCAAGCGATTTTATTGTGCTATAATCAAATTTCGAATCAATAAATGGGGTCCACCGACATGTTTAACATGTTTTAAACATTTATTGCAACAAAAATACTCTTCCTCCTCAGATACTCATATATCCCACATTCGTTGTAAAAATATCACCGTTAATATATTATTAAAATAATATATTTAAATGAATTATTTTATCGAAAAAGATAAAATATTAATTTTCAACAATTGTCATTTTAAAATTTTCTCCATCTATATCCACATAAAATCAATATTTTCCTCATCATATAAATCAATAATTAATTATTCACAAATAATATTACGAATCACAATATTGACAATCGTGCAGCCTCGGAAAGAGGGGCTTTCAATAAGAATTTCTTCTTCTTGGCGCGCAATTGGGTGACCAAACCTCTCCTTAGACGTAACTTTCTAGACATTGCCAATAATGTTATCTAATAATATTATTGAGATAATATGAATTATTGCTTCGATAATGAAAAATACCGTGTAATGACAATTATTGAAACAACAAAGAATATAAAATATCAACGCAAAGAATTATTAACTCAATAAAAAATCTTTGAATAAGTAATTATCGTAACCATTATTGAGTAGTGCCTTCTTACGTAAGAATCAATAATTGGTGCAATACCGTGTGCTACTGTTCAACAACGCGTATTAGTGTGTTTTAACCACCGGGTATTCCAACAGAAGATTAATTCAGAATAACTACGTACCGTTATTTAAAAACAACTTATATTTGTCGTTTTCTTCATCCAATCGCTTTCAAGTTATGGGGCCCATACATGGCATTTGCTTGGTAGTCTGCACGAATATTCCCGACAATATTTAATATTCCACGACCAAACGAATATTCCCCGACAATAATGAATATTTTATAACCACTTGCTTATTTTGAAATATTTGCGTATTTAACCCTTAACTATCCACATTAATCAAATCAACCCTTACTATTTCAAAATAATAAATAAAGGAAATTCCTTTTTATTTAAAAATTTCGGGGTCTTACAGTAACATCCTTGTAGATGTTTAAAACCTTAAGAATTATAACTAAAGGTTGACGAAGAATACTTGAACGTAAATGGAAAGTAATACGATAAACCGTAACGAATGTTAAATAGTCTAAGGCATGGTTAGATTGAGAAGAATGGTTAGATATATTAGTGACCATACTTGATTATATATGACATAATGTGGTATGTTATGTGATCATGTATTGTAGAATCCTTAAAGACTCAAAGGAAAAGTATATTAACTATAGAAGACGCTCAAAGCAAGTGTTCCAACCCTTGTCTATGTTCATTCTGGACAAGATTTGTAATTCATGTATCGTACACATGAATTGATGTATGATGAAATCGAATCCAATTCCTTCGGCTAGACTTAAAGATGTTTTGTGGATTCCTTATAATCTATCAAACTATTATTAATGTTCTTATCATTTGCCAAACTATTTTGGTATTGATTTCAAAGAAAGACAGAGTATGATAAACAAATGTTTTATCGTCAAACGACAGACACGTGAGGTTTCCAAAACTTAAACGTAAATACGTTTAAAGAAAGTAGTGTTGTACAACATAGAGTACTATAGGCTGATCACCTAGACGTGCTCGTAAGATATGTCGGACTTATGGACTTGGTGCCGGGTTGTCCATTTCAAAGAAAGACTGAAATGCTCAAGGTCTTGGACCGAAATTTATGTTTAATGAATGTTTTTCATTGTGAAACATTTTAAAGAAAAGAGAAGTGCTATTTTGAATTATCGATAGTACTTCATAACTATTAATTCAGTTATTGAAGATATACGCTTTATATTATTTAAGCCTGTTGTTTAAATGAAAATGTCATACTTGCTGAGCTAGTTATGCTCACTCTTGCTTGAACCATATGAATGCTGCTAAGACCGAACGGACTGAAGGACCTAGTAAAGATAAAGGGAAGGCTAAGGCGAACCAATAGATTGCCTTTGTAATAGTATAGTATAAATGTTGTAATTATTTGATATTATAACACACACACATGTAATGGTTATAAAGAACCTGGGTATGGTAATATTTTTTTGGAATATATAGAACACATTTTCACTCTTTTGAGGTATTTCAATTAAATGAATGTGTGAACTGTAGCACCGTGTAGCACCATCTGTCGGGTTGGAAGATACCCAGATTTGGTGGCGTCACAATGATGGTCTGACATATATCCTTCAGCTCTTCTAACTCCCTGACTCTATCCTGTAACTCTATGTTATGGTCATATAGCTCATCATACATCTCAGTGGCAACAGAGTTCAATGGAAACTCGTCGGGATCCTCTTCCCCATTCTCTACCTCTATCTCCTCAGGGTGTTCCTCCGGATCGGACTCAGGCTCATGCTCCTGACCTATAACTGTGATCAACGGGGATGGTTCCATGGGCACTAGCTGCTCCCAAACTACCTGAATGTCTCGAGGCTCCTCCTCTCTAGGCACTCGGGGTTCCTCCTCCCCAGCTTGACCAGATCCTCCAACATCAGTAATCTTGACAATAAAATTTTAAGTTTTAATTATTACTCAATACTACTCGGTACTCGTGAGCACAAAGGTTATTAACACATAAGCACATACAGTCTTTTATTATTTTATCTTTAATAAATTTTCTTAATTCGTTCCTTAGAACTCGATAAGATTTTTATCACCACTATGTTTTCGATCTCCTATAAGGTTGCTTCCTAAGGTTTTCCCCACCTAAGGTTCATAACCTACAACTTTGATACCAACCTGTGACACCCCTAAATCTGGGTACTTCATTCCAACAGACTTGGTGTTCACTGTCCAATAAAATCTCAACTATCTACCCATAGATATAATAAAACTGAAAAAAACTTAAAATATTCCTCCCATTAAAGGGTTACATAGTTCTAAAAAAATCCCAAGTTATCTAACCTTTAATTACATCAATGCGGAAAAAAACATAATAATAAATAAAGTCTAAATACATAGTATTCTTTAACATAATAAAACTAAACATCGAGATCTACTTATGCACTTTGCCTTTTCCTTTGCTCGTCGATGGCTCCTCAGATTTAACTGAAATGTTATATGCAAGAGTGAGCAAAAAATTGCCCACAAGAATAATAATAACAATAACCATGCATGAAACATCAATGGATAAACTCAACTAAAAAACATGATTTTCTCTGAAATTCAAGAACTGTAAGCTCAATAGAAAGATTAAATAATATCTGAGGGTCACAAGGCCACGAATTATGTTCAAGGTTAACAAGTATCTCTACTATAACCTTTAATAGTCAAATAGACTATATGGACCACCTATCTCGTACTCCAGGGGATCAACCCTTTGTAAAATGTATTGTGCACAAACATTTTAACGCTATGGCGTAATATAATCCCCTATATTATGGTTATTCATCTCATCTTTGACATTAGAATCCACACCAAAGGAAGCTTGGTTTGGATTAACTTCAAGAGTAATTTGGATGTCCAAACATTCATCAACAAAGGATTAGTTGAATCAATAAAAGATTACTAGATTGTATAACAGTTTGTTAACAACAACAATATTAATCTCTGCTAGATAAGATTCCAATAATAATAGAAAACAATAACTAAAATTGAAGAAATCTTGTGTATAGAAGTAGTGCTTTCTAAAGATTAAGAAGCTTTCAACATAAGGACATTGCTTGAATAAATATAAGCTAAGGCTAGAACATTTGCTCAACAATAGATTAAGAACTTGCTCAATGTAATAATAGGGTTTGGAAACTTGCTTAAAGTAAGAGTTTGGTTAAAGAACTTACCTCGTGCGTAAATTATACAACTACAATTCACGTTCACCAAACGTTTTACACATTCCATTACAATCACAATGTTCATTAGTTACACTAAAGATAACCATATAGGTCTAATTTCCACTTTAGTTAAACTTATTAACTCACTTTATGTTCTGATCATTAACATCAATCACAAATCATATGTGTGGTGCTCGGACGTACTTTGATGGCTTTCATGCCCATAAGGAGCCCGACACTTATATGTATATTATTTTATCGAAGATGCTTCGCATCTCGAGAATAAAATCAAAATAAGCTGAATACAGAATAAAATGGAAGTATCAAAGGCCTCAATTACTATGTGAGCATAAGGGTTTGAAAACCTATTTTCAAAACATCATTTTATATGTCTTGTATTAAAATTAAACATTTATACAAGTCAAACCCTTTATATATAGGTACAAAAGAGGCATATCACTACTTCTAAATAACGCACTTAGGCTCAATTAACTGTAACACACACACACATACACACATTTCAAATGAATTAGGAAATTGAAAAGACGCGGTAACCGTGTTTTCATGGAAGTTGGGGGGTGCCTAACACACCCCCCCCCCCCCCCGCTTAAGCAAGCCCTCCGAACTCTATGAATCTCGATTTCCAAGGCATGTTAAACAGAGCTCAATAATTGGGCCTTTTTGCAAAACCTTTCATAAACTCGGTTGAGTTGGTACAACCATTTCACTCCTACCAACTGGCAGCTCTGTAAAAATCAATATTTTCAAATCGTCAACATTTTATGTCTTACTCTTTTGTCAATTTCACCCTTCCAAACCAAATTCAAACCACATAGAAAACATAAAGGGTAAGAAATATTTAACAGAGGAATTCTAAAAAAGGAAATTTTTTCCGACATCGACAGGTGGCAACTCTGCTGGGAATGTATTTTAAATTAATGCATGTATTAGGACTTAGATTATGCATGAAGCAATTATTTGAATTTAATAAGCTTTAAGTTTAAACTTACCTCACCCTTTCTGAGGTGATTTGGAGATTTTGTTTAAGTTATGGATTCAGATAGACCGAGTAGCTCTCGCACGATCTCTGCAGGTGTGAGGAGGAGAGCCTCTGATGTTCCTCGACCTCGTCCAGCCCAACAGCCTCGCCAATTGATTGAGTTAGTTATTCGTTTTATCCAGGTTAATAGGTCGGATGTTGTAGATGAGGAGGATGATGTTCCTATTGAGGACCCAACTCTTTCTATTTCCATTCCCCGCCGGGAGCTTCCAGCTATTAATATGACGATCCTAGATTTTTTGGATGATTTAAGTAGTCATCCATCGATCTACTTTCATGTGAACGAGGTAATAGTCGTTTCCATTTTTACCTTTCTTCTCCTCCCACTTATGGGGGCAAGGGTTCGATCTTAACTTTGAACTTGATACAGGTTCCCAACTTTACTCAGCCCAGGGGAACTTATTTAGCATTCACTTTTTGTACCAGACCCTTCATTCGGAGTACCAGGCCATTGTCCATTCTTGGGGTTTTGAGGCCTTCTTTTCCATTCTTCCCCGTCGTTGCCTCTGGGGTTATCTGAGGGCTTTATCCAAGAAATGGTTCCACCAGACTCAGTCTTTCCATTTGTTGGACTGTGAGGTGATGATGACACCGATGGAAAGGCGATTCATCACGAGGTTGGAGTTTACAGGGGCGTCAGTGCCTTTGGTGGCAGACATTTAACTAGCTGCAGTTCGATCCTTTTTTGGAGTTTCTACCACGACCCTCAAGGGTCGAACCGTCCGCTCTGGGACTTAAGTGTGGATGCCACGAGTGGGGCTTTGATTGAGCCTCTGCCTAATGATCAGAGGGTTAGAGATCGCATTCTTGGGCGGATGTTCTTGATCATCATCAAGGGTTGTTTCCTAGCGCATAACTCCTCGACGGTCTTTTTTTTTTTCAGCCACTCGTGAGTCGCATCGATGGATTTTGACTAGGGCTCATTCACCTTTGATGTGGGTCGCTGCATGTCGGATGGGAGGGCAGGATAGGCTTTTACCCATTTTTGCAAGTGGTAATTTTTCTTTATCTCCCGAATATTCGGGTAATAAATGAAATGACATTTAATATTTGCATTAAATTTTAAAAGGAATTTCCTTTATTTATTATTTTGAAATAGTAAGGGTTGATTTGATTAATGTGGATAGTTAAGGGTTATAGTAAGGTTAAATACGCAAAATATTTCAAAATAAGCAAGTGGTTATAAAATATTCATTATCGTCGGAATATTCGTTTGGTCGGAATATTCGTCATTATGTAGAATATTCGTTTTTACGTAGTAGGTTGTATTTGATTGTATTTGACAGGGAATATTCGTAATTATTCAGTGAATTACAAGAATATATCATTGATCATTGACGCGCTGGTGGCCGTGTGTGGGCCCCATGTGAAAGCGATTGGATGAAGAAAACGACAAATATAAGTTGTTTTTAAATAACAGGCGTAGTTATTACCAGATTTATCATTGTTGGAATACCCGTTGGTTAAAGCACACTAATACGCGTTGTTGAGCAAGATTAATACCAGTATTGCACCAATTATTGATTCTTACGTAAGAAGGCACTACTCAATAATGGTTACGATAATTCTTTATTCAAAGAATTTATTGAGTTAATAATTGTTGCGTTGATATTTTATATTCTTTGTTGTTTCAATAATTGTCATTTACAAAGTATCTTTCATTATCGAAGCAATAATTCATATTATCTGAATAATATTATTAGATAACATTATTGGCAATGTCTAGAAAGTTCATCTTTAAGGAGAGGTTTGGTCATCTAATCAAGCGCCTTGAGAAGAAGAAATTCTTATTCGAAAGCCCTCTTTTCAGGAAGCGCACGGTTGTCAATATTGTGATTACGTAATATTATTTATGAATAATTAATTATTGATTTATATGATGAGGAAAATATTGATTTTATGTGGATATAGATGGAGAAAATTTTAAAATGACAATTGTTGAAAATTAATATTTTATCTTTTTCTCGATAAAATAATTCATTTAAATATATTATTTTAATAATATATTAATGGTGATATTTTTACAATGAATGTGGGATATATGAGTATATGAGGAGGAAGAGTATTTTGTGGCATTAAATGTTTAATACATGTTTTGTGTGTTGGTGGACACATTTATTGGATAGAAATTTGATTATAACTGTAAATCGCCTTGCGTTTGTGGATTTGGTCGATTTTTGTTTGGAATTTGGAAAAACTCTTCTTCGCAAAGTTGTAGAGAATTGAATTTCCTATAAAAACTCGTGAGATTCGAATTTTCTGATGAAAGGGCTATTTATTATGAATTATTGAAGTTCAAGTCTCAAATAATTGATTTTTGGGAGTTTAAATTATTTTTGTTAAGAAAAACGTTTTTTGTTTTTTTGGACATCATTAATATGTGTGGCTGGTGTTTTGACAAAAAAGGTGGGCTAAGGAAAATTTGTATAATTATATTAATATTATATTAAATTTTTCGCTTGTGTTCTAAGCATTTTCCTATAAATAGGGTGCTTTAGGTTAGAATTGAAAATCACAATTTAAACCCAAGTTTTTCTCTATTTCTCTCTCGATATTTTGAGCGTATTCTTGTGAGTATTTTGAGTATACTTTGAGTATTGCTAGGCAGTGCAAGTTCCCTTCAAAGACTATACCCTCAGATTCTATTTAAGTCTTGATCTTTCGAGGTAAGGGATATTATTTTTTTGTAATGATATTATTTCTTCAATATCATTATCTTTGAAATGTTGATCTGAAGTTTTTATCAAATTTAGAACTTTTTCATGTCGGGGTTTACTATTCACGAGTTACTATTCACGAGTTACTATTTATTCTAGTTACTATTCACGAAAGTTCTATTTATTCACGAGTTACTATTCACGAGTACTATATGAAGCGTGAAGATTTTTTGTGGAATTTCTATCTTTTGGTGTCTGAGTTACTATTTCGTGATCACGGACTATTCACGACTATTCTGATACTTATTCAATCGAAAAATAAATTTCTTCTTTTTCGTCTAAAACATCTATTCGGATACTAACTCGATTGTATCCATGTTTTGATCATTCTTGAATTTTACACCACTATGATTATTTTTGAGGTATTTTTGGCGTGGATAAAATCAAGTACTAATCCTTAATCCTTAATCCTTGTCATTTTGTTTCAATTGGATTCGTTTCTTTAAAAATATTTTTCATCATCCTCGACCGTAAATGATGATATTATTGAATATCTTTGCCTCGTAGTAAAGATGAATGATTTTCAAGAATATCTTTGGCTCAGTAGTGCAAAAGATGAACAGTGTTTAAATGAACACGACCGATCGATGAATATCTTTGGCCTTTAGTGCAAAGATGAGCAGTGTTGAGATGAACATGACCGATTGATGAATATCTTTGGCTGAAAGTGCAAAGATGAATATTTGATTTGAGATGAATATTGATTGATGTTACGAGGATAAAATATTGATGATGGATCGTTAAATTCATAGATTATAGTAGATTTCATTCTCTACGTAACTCTTCTATGAATTATTATTTCGCTGCGAATATTGATCACGAAACTTGTTGCCTATCAGATTCTATCGAGATTTTTCCTGTTGAAGACTAACGATAATTTGTTGTATATTATCTTAGTCATAATATTCTTTCTTGGGCTAGTTGAGCTCACCCTTTTCCTTGTTGTTCCATTTCTCTTCTCAGAGGCGAGAATGTAGCGAAGTCTTAGTCGGGGTATGGAATGAAGATTCTAGAGAGAGTTGTTTAGTAGTCCTCACCATTTTTGTAAAATAATGAATCAATAATGTGATGAGGATTTATTTGAGTATAGATATTGTCTGTAAGATAATATTTGTATTCAAACTCACAGTTTCTTGTTGTAATAATAAAGTTGTAGTTGTTTCTGTACCATGTATTTGGCGACTCAGAATGGGTGTTGTGTATACCTATTTTGGGGGCGTCCCAAGGGCTCATTCACCTTTGCCTATTTTCTTCGTGGGATGCGCCTGCGGTCAGAGGGCGTGACAGAGGCTTGGCTAGGCTTTTACCCATTTTTGCAAGTGAGTAATTTTTCTTTATCTCCCAATTTCCTATATTCGGGTAATAAATTCTCATAACTGATGACATTTAATATTTGCATTTTTAGTTTTAGGCCTATGAGAGGTTTCCTTGCCTTCACCCTGTTACTACATTAGGTCTGGAGACCTATCCACGGGGACGATGATGGCATCACTCAACTCTCGCAGAGGTTTCTGTAGCAGAGGGGTTTATCCACTCTCGGTTCTAGTTGGAGTTGTTAACTGCCGATGTCAACACATGGGTTCCCTACTCCGAGAACCATCTGAAAGTAGGCTTTGAGGGTGGCTTTCCAACCGGGGTAGAGTATGTATTATCCACTCGTCAGATTCCTCTCTTGACTGATGGAGGCTGGGAGCTCTACTTGGGAGAGTGTGCTATCAGGAGCATCGCAGGTGAGATTCGTATTCCATTCTCTCCTCCTACTAGACGACACTGGTCTTTATCTCATACGGTCGTAGAGATTCCCATGATGCGCTTGGATGGTTTTATTTTATCGAAGGGCCCTTACACTCAGGATGCCTTCCATCGCTGATGGTGTTGGTACAACCATTTCACTCCTATCAACTGGAGGCTCAGTAAAAATTGACAGTTCTTACAACAAAAGTATATTTAGCCCATAAAATAATAACTAAAGTTTTAAAAAAAATGTCATCATAATAATTACTAAAGTGTTGGGATACTGCTTGAAACCTATTCTAGGAATTAGGAGTCTTATTTTTAATACAAATATTATTCTAAAGTATTTGGTGATTCAAATAGTGGGAAGAATTGATATAATTCTCCTCCAATACTATTTTAGAAAGCAGACTTATTTTTAGTAGGAATGTTATATTAAAAGGAGTCCTATTTATGTAGGATTACTAAGTGTAGCACAAAGGTGTGCCGAAATGGTAAAAACCCTTTGTTGTAGTAATCAATACTTTTAATAGTAGTTGAAGTGTAGCACAACCAAATGTCATGTATCATTTTAAGAGTTCATAGATGGTGTGTGTGTGTGTGTTTTGGGGTCATGTGAAATGGAGGAATTTTTTTGTTTTTATATTCAATGCAAAAAAATTATAATATTGAAAGGAACATTTTGCAATTTTTATTTTGTGCAATAAGTTATACTATAGAGATTATAATATTTGGAGTAGGTTGTGCGATATGTTAATAAGGACTGAACCACATTCAATATTGTGTTGATTTATCTCTATATATTTTGTTGTTTAAGTTATGTCGACTTTATTATTAATGTAAAGTACGCATTAAAGCAAAGATTTACTAGTACAAAGTAGTAAATAGACAACACTTAAACCACAACGTTTTTATAAAAAACGTTGTGGTATTTTTTTTTCACAACGTTTTTTAACAAAATATTGTAGATATATATGAAAAAACGTTATTTATTTAAGAGGGTATTTTTTTGATTTTAACTAGATAACGTTTTTTTTTAAAAACGTTGTCTATCTAAAAAACACGAAACGCGCTAAAGTGAAAACTTAAAATAAAAATACATACTCTTTCGTCCCTCCCCTTATTTCTATCTCCCCAACCCCTTTCTCTCTCCTCACAGACGCTCTCCCTCTCCGCATCCAGCTTATTTTTCGGTCCAAACCCCTAGCCACTCTTATTTCTCTTTGCCTAGGGTTTTTGCTCCGCTTTTGGCTTTTGTTTCATTCTTTTTTCTTAATTACTCTACTAGATTTACTCAGTTTTTCGATTTCAAGTGTTAGTTTTGTTATTGCAATGGAGTTCGGAGCTGCTTGGAAGAGAGGGAGGCCAGAAGCTTCTTTGAATGGCAATGACGGCTTCAAGAAGTCGAAAAAAGAGTTCTAGTAGTTTCTCTTGTCGCCGGTTCGATGCTGAAGGTGCGTTAGTTCTATGGCCTCGTCTCCGCTCGTTCGCCGTGGTTTGACCGCTAATTCCTATTTTCTGCCGCAATTGATGTTCCTTGTGATTGGAGGTAAAGATGTGGTGGTTTGGGAGGAGAAGCCTCATAAATCGGAGACTGATTTGTCCGGTAAGTACTCTTCCGGCTTTAATTTCTTCATTTTCATGGTTTAATCGTACATTTGATGCTAAACCGACACAAAATCTGTTCAAGTTAATTTGGGTAATTGTTACTCAAGTTTGATGAAGTAAATAGACCGTGCTCTGCATCATTTCTATTGCACATTTTACTGACTTTTCATGAATTTGATGCTAAATAAAGACAAATCTGTGGCCTTGACTGGTTCCATTCTTTATTATTACATTTGGAATATCCCATCATGCGCTTTTACGTCGGACCTGGTTCCGTTATTTATTATTCTGTTGGAATAACCTGTCTGTGCGGTCTATCGCATGCCTGGTGATTTCTTTTGTTATTCCATTCTTTATTATACTCAGTTGGTTAAAACTTTGACTTCTATACTCCATGAAATTAGTGGAATATCCTTGATATTTGGGCTTCATCCAGTATCTTTTCATGGAAATATTCTTCTGAACATTCTTGAATTTTACTCTACAAAGAAGTATCATGTTGACAATTTGGACGTTATTAGTTCCTGGATAAATTAATTCTTGAACTTGTTTGATTGAATTCTTATATCATTGTCATCATCCTCATGTTTATATTTTGTTGAAAGTCATTTGTGGCCTGTAGTGCATAGATGGACTTGGTATGATTATGACCAGGGATTATTCGGTGTAATCATGACCGTAACATTACAAATGATGTGGTAAAAGTCCTCATTAGCCCATAGTGCATTGATGGACAGTTGTTGGCATGATCATAACCATTAATGAATACACGAATGTCCTTGGCCCGTAGTGCATGTATAATTTGTGGTCGTGATACTAAAGAATATCCTTGGCCGTAGTGCAGGGGTGATTCGATGATGTGGATTATTTATTGTCGAGTCCCAAACGATAAAAGTGATGAAAACCTTTTAAATCATAGAAGATAGTAGATTTTATTTTCTACTTGACTCTTCTAATGGATTGTTTGTTCACCGCAGTTAAACTTGATGTTTGTTATATTTTATCGGTTTAACACTGTTGTGGCTAATGATAATTTATTCTCGCATTATCTTAGTCATAATATTTCTTCATCGGGCTAGTTGAGCTCACCCTTTTGCTTTCATTGTTCTCTTCAGGAAATGAGAACGTAGTAGGGACTAGTCGGGGAACGGAGTGACGGTCCAGATGATAGCATTAGTAGTCCTCACTATTCTAGGAAATAGTGTAATAATAAATGTAATGAGGGCCCCATTGAGTTTGTATATTGTCTAGATGACAATATTTGTATTAAAACTCACAATATATGTTTAGTCGTATTTTACACGACTGTTGTATAATTAAGTTGTATTTGAATTTTGTACCATGTATTTGACGACTCAAGATGGGTGATGTATACCTATTTTGGGGGCGTCACAGTTGGTATCAAAGCCTAGGGATATGACCCCTGGCTAAGATGTGAGAATAGAACTAAGAGGGAAGAGACAGGGGAATTCCTTCGCTAGTATGACCTACCTCAGTTTTTTTTTTTGTGGTATTTATCTGGTCGGTCAGAATATAGGGATAATATGTTACATGTCAATTAACCTTTTGTTTTGTGGCAGTATTTGAAAATGCCATCCGAGAATGTTGAGAATAACAATGGAGCACAGACGACCGTTGATTCACCACATATCAACAATCAGGATAATGTGCATCAGGAAGGAGACAATCCTCATGCAAATAACAACACTGGCCAAATGATGAATGATGGAATGTCAGAGGCTTTATGCAATTTATGCAATAGCAAGCGAGAGCGGCTCCTGTCCAAAATGTAGGTGAAAACACTGGAAACTCTCGGACGGTCACCGCTAAACAGTTCAAGGAGCTGGGACCACCGGAGTTTATTGGAGAGCCAAAACCAATTAAGGCGGAAGCATAGATAAAGAAGATCACCAAGATATTTGATGTCTTGGGATGCTCCGAGGAGCAAAAGGTTCCCTTTGCCGCCTTTATGTTGCGAGGAGAGGCAAATTACTAGTGGGAATCGGTAAAAAATACTCAACCTGCCGCACTAAAAATGTCTTGGGAGAAGTTCCAAGAACTATTCAACGACAAGTACTTTCCCGAAAGTATTCGTCACATGAAGGAGGTGGAATTCATCAAGTTAGAGCAGAATAATATGACCGTGTCGCAAAGACGAAGCCAAGTTTCTTTGAGTTGTCGGTTCGTCCCACTTGGTGGATAATGAAGAGAGAATGTCGCGGATGTTTTTAAGAGGTTTGAAGCCAGAGATACGTCAACATCTTATTTCTCATAAACTGTGTTTGTATTCAGATGTTGTAAATAGGGATCAGTTAGTGAAGCGCGATAACGAGTCAACGCAACCAAAAGAGAGCAGCCGGAAAAATGATAATACCAGTGAGAGCAGTCATCAAAGCGGTGACAACAAGCATGGAGGGAATCAACAGGCCAGAAATGGTAACCACTTCGGTGGTAATCAGGGCCAAAATAATAAGAATGGACATTTCAAGAAGAGGAGATTCCACAATGATGGAAAGACATCAAGACCAAAGACCGTTGTTAGGGAAGGAGAACGACCACCTATCATATGCTTCAAATGCGGAGGGGAGGGACACATCAGTCCAAACTGCGCGATGCCGTCCAAAGCATGTAATAATTGTGGAAGAGAAGGTCACTTAGCCCGATTTTGTCATTCATCGAAGACAAGTTCAGCTAGAATGGAGGCACCAAAGGCCGTCCCAGAAAAGTCAAAGCCGGTAGTGCAAGGGAGAGCGTTTGTTGTGACCTCCCAGAAAGCAAGGAACCCAAATGAGGTCATCACGGGTAAGCTTATCATAAACTCTAGCGAAGTCTATACTTTATTTGATACCGGTTCTACCCATTCTTTTATTTCTCCAACTTGCGCTCAACGATTAAATTTAACTCCGGAGAGATCAGACTTTGACTTATCTGTGGAAACTCCGTTGGAAGAAACCTTCATTACATCCACTGTTTATAAGTCTTGTTTGATTCAAATCGGTGCCCTCACATTACCTGTCGATCTTATTTCATTAAAAATACTTGCATTTGATGTGATTCTAGGGATTGATTGGTTAACTACTCATCATGCTAAAATTGATTGTTTTCGTAAGGTTGTTAGCTTTCATATTCCTAATCAACCTATTATGCGAATTTAAGCGACCAAACCATTAAAATCAATCACGGTCATCTCAAGCCATAAATCTATTCGTTTATTGAAAAACGGATGTCAAGCTTTCTTAGCTCATGTCATGGATTTAAATAAAAATACGTTAGTTTTGAATGATATTTCTATTGTTAATAAATTCCCTGACGTATTCCCTTAAAAATTTCCTGGCCTACCCCCAGAGCGTGAAATTAAATTTTGTATCGACCTTGAACCCGGTACAAAACCCATTTCCAAAGCCCCATATCGAATGGCTCCTATTAAACTTCAGGAGTTAAAGACCCAACTGCAGGAATTGTTAGACATTGGCTTTATTCGTCCTAGTACTTCTCCTTGAGGTGCTCCTGTTCTATTCGTGAAGAAGAAAGATGGGAGTATGAGACTTTGTATTGATTATCGAGAGTTGAATCATGTCACCATCAAAATAGGTACCCATTGCCACGTATTGATGACTCGTTGTTTGACCCGATTACAAGGAGCCAAATTCTTTTCAAAGATTGATCTTCGTTAGGATATCACCAATTAAAGATTAGAACCGATGACATTCTAAAGACGACGGCTTTAAGAACTCTAAGACGGGCATTATGAATTCTAGTCATGTCCTTTGGATTGACTAATGCTCCGCCGCCTTCATGGATATGATGAACCGAGTATTCAAGGAATATTTGGATCACTTTGTGGTCGTCTTTATTGATGACATCCTTATTTATTCCAAAAGCCGTGAAGATCATGAGCAACACTTGAGGCTGACACTCCAAAAGCTTCGTGAATACAAGCTTTATGCCAAGTTAAAGAAATGCGAGTTCTGCCTTGAGGAAGTAGCATTCCTTGGGCACGTAGTATCAAGTCATGGAATATCTGTTAACCCGACAAAGATTGAAGCTATTCAAAGCTGGGAGCAACCTAAATCAAGGATCAAGACGTAGCTTTCTCGGTTTATTTGGTTATTATAGGAGATTCGTGGAAGGATTTTCTCGAATCGCTACTCCATTAACTCAAATTGACTCAAAAAGATACAAAGTTCGGTTGGAGCGAAGAATGTGAGAAGAGTTTTCAAGAACTCAAGAGGAGACTCATTTCAAAGACTGCTCGACAATACCATCCTGCCTCGGAGGATTTGTCATCTACAGTGATGCTTCGGGCAAAGGGTTGGGATGTGTTCTCATGCAACATGGGAAAGTCATAGCCTATGCATCGCGACAACTCAAAGAATATGAGAGGAATTATCCTACTCATGATCTAGAGTTAGCAGCTGTTGTCTTCGCACTTAAAATTTGGAGGCATTACTTGTATGGGGAGAAAGTGGAGATCTTTACGGATCATAAAAGCCTCAAATATTTCTTTACTCAAAAGGAACTCAACATGCGACAACGACGTTTGCTTGAATCTGTTGAAAGATTATGATCATACCATCCAATACCATCCCGAAAGCGAGCATGGTAGTTGATTTATTGAGTAGTAAGATCATACGCAAGTATAGTTGTGATATTGTCAACGCAAAGGCCCATTTTATGTGACTTGCAAAGGATGTAGATAGAGTTAAAGACTCCAGGGACCCATGTGATGATAGCGAATATACGAGTAGAACCGACTTTAATTGATAAAGTTAAAGCCGCTTAAGCTTATAGACTTCGAGCCGATGCATGATGAGGAAGAAAGCAAGAAAAGGTGCTATCTTTGGAAGCAAGAATCGATGAAGAAGGAATACTTGAGTCAACTCCGGACTTTGTGTTCCTAACGAATACGATTTGAAGTATAAAATCATGATGGAGGCGCACAACACACCGCTTGCAATCCATCCCGGGAGTACCAACATGTATCATGATATTCGCTATACATTTTGGTGGAGCAATATGAAGAGAGAGATAGTAACTGCTTATCTCAAGGTGTCTAACTTGTCAACGAGTTAAAGCAGAGCATCAAGTACCAAAAGGTCCATTGCAACAACTTGAAATTCTAGAATAGAAGTGGGGAGCAAATTACCATGGATTTAGATTCACGGTCTTCCTAAGGTTTCTCAAGGCATAGATGCGATTTGGGTCATTGTTGATAGATTGACCCATGTCCGCTCATTTCTTACCAATACGAGAAACTTATACACTTGAACGTCTTGCTCAGACATGACGTAAACGAGATTGTAAGATCGCATGGTATGCCGGTATCCATAGTTTCGATCAAGACCCAAGATTCACTTCACGATTTTGGGTTAGTTTGCAAAAAAGCTATGGGCACAGACTTACGATTTAGCTTTCGGCATATCATCCCTCAAGCGGACGGACAATCGGAGAGGACTATTCAAACTCTTGAAGATCTATTAAGACTCTGTGTCCTTGACTTCAAGGGAAGTTGGGACAAGTTCTTTCCATTGGTGGAGTTTTCCTACAAAAACAGTTATCAAACAAGTATTGGCATGGCTCCATTCGAGGCGTTGTATGGAAGAAAGTGTCGTTCTCCAAAGATCTTTGGGATGAGGTGGGTGAAGCAATGTTGTTGGGACCGGAGTTGGTACGTATGACTACGAAAAAGATTCAAACGATCCGGCAACGTATAAAAACCTCCCAAGATCGACAAAAGAGTTATGTTGATCTTCATCGAAAGGACGTGGAATTCGATATAGGAGATCATGTGTTGTTACGTGTTGCTCCATGGAAAGGAGTTATGAGATTTGGAAAGAGAGGAAAGCTCAATCCTCGATTCATTGGCCCATTTTTAATCCTCGATCGAGTAGGAACTGTGGCGTATAGACTCGCTTTACCGCCAAGTATGTCTCGTGTTCATAACGTTTTTCACATATCCATGTTATGTAAATATGTGGAAGACCCAAACCATATTATTGAGTTAGAACCGGATGAAACAACCGAAGATTTGACGTATGAAGAGGTTCCTGTTCAAATCTTGGATAAGAAGGAACATATTCTATGCTCCAAGGTTATACCTCAAGTTAAAGTTTTGTAGAGAAACCACGATGTTGAGGAAATGACTTGGGAGTTAGAATCTGAAATGAAATCAAGGTATCCTTACCTCTTCGACATACCAGGTACGTACCCTAATTTCAAGGGCAAAATTTCATAAGAAGGGAAGGTTATAAGACCCCAACTTTTATAAATAAAGATAAATTTTCTATAAATATCATTTTTGAATATTATGGAATGAATTTGATATAATGTTATAGTTGTGGGTAATATTTATAAATTTTGCAAAGTACACAAGTTGTTATATAATATTCGATTGGTCGGGGAATATTCGTTTTAACAAGGAATAATCGTACAACGGCACAATCATTGGTGGACCCCACAACGGAATTATTGTCGGATTGACAAAACGACAAAAATACTTTATGAAAATAACGGCGGAAGTTTTATCGTTAACTGTTGAAACACCCGGTGTTAAAAGTACAGTAATACGTGTAGTTCCACAGTAGCACACGGTATTGATTATTGATGCTTATGTGAGAAGTCACTCAATTTTGTTCAATTATTGTTACAGTAATTGATGCATAATATCTCACGCTAATTGATTATTATTATTTGAGATCAATATTTTATATATTATTAAATCAATAATTGAGATGAGGAAGGTTATTAATATTATTATTTGCAATATTTGTAAATGTCGAGGTAGATTAATAAGTTGTAATAATGGTGAGAGGTTAAAAGCAAAAAACTTTTTACCTGTTTTTATAAAGTTATTCGTTTTATTAGATTATAAATAGAATATATTATATTTTATTTAAAAGATTTTGCTTTAAATATGGACCGGGTGGATTAAAAGTAAATCAATCCTGGACCGATAGTGAGAAATCCTTCTATAAATAAAAGCCCATTATTTCTTAAAATTAATTGAAACTCAGAGAGAGAAATTATAAAGAAACTATAGAAAAGTATTCGCCACTTTCCTACTCTTATACGATTATCAAGGTAGATTAATATTGTGAATTCAATATTTTATATAATAATCAATAATAATGATAAAGTTTAATATTTTATTAGTATTATTAATGTAATAAAAGGAGAAAAAGCCCTCTTTTATATAAAATATTGTGAATGTAATTTTATAAAGTTTGTTTTATTAGTATTATTATTCGTAAAACTTTTTATTAGATTATAAATATTCGCTTTTATATTATATAGAATATATTTATTTAAAAGATTTTGCTTTAAATATGGACCGTCCGATTAAAGTAAATCAATACGGACCGTTTCATGAGTTAGTTATTATGCACGATCCATTCTTCTATAAATATAAGCTCATTCCTTCATTATTTCTTAAAATTCACTTTGAAACTCTAGAGAGAGAAATTATAGAGAAACTATAGAAAAGTATTCGCTACTTTCCTACTCTTATATCCAGTTTTCTTTTACAGTAAGGGGTATTATTTCTTTTGTAATCATGAAGAGAACTTACGTTATTCCATTATGTATTATTCTTCTTTGGAATAACTCAGATGTATGCTGAGCTACCTATACTTGGTGAAATTCTTTGATTTATTCCATTCTTTATTATTACATTGCTGGAATATCCATCTCAGACGTTTTTATTTGGACTGGTTCCATCTTTATTATTCTGTTGGAATATCTTGTATGTGTGTTTTTTCGACCGGACTGGTTCCATTCTTTATTATTCTATTGGAATATATCACATGCATGCTTTTTCACGGGACTGGTTCGATTATTTATTATTCGTTGGAATAACTCCGCCTGTCAAGGATCTATCGCATGTACCGGTGATTTCTTTTGTTATTCCATTCTTTATTATACTCAGTTGGTTAAAACTTTGACTTCTATACTCCATGAAATTAGTGGAATATCCTTGATATTTGGGCTTCATCCAGTATCTTTTCATGGAAATATTCTTCTGAGCATTCTTGAATTTTACTTTACAAAGAAGTATTATGTTGACAATTCAAACAAACACCAAGATTATATAGGTAGTGCTCGTATATATACTCAGCAAATGGATGAGCACAACCCTGTCTTATGATGACATGAGGTTGTATGTCATTAGACATCTTGTACGATAGTGGCAAAACACCCTTAACTTTGCTTTTTATCAATTTCATCGTTTACTGGATAGTAATTATAAGAAAAATTGAATACTTTTATTTCATAAAATTCGGGGTTTTACAATCTCCCTCCTTATGAAATTTCGTCCAAAATTTACGTGATTGGTATTTCAAAGAGTTGAGAATACCTTGCTTTCATTTCGATTCCATCTTCCCTGTCATCATGATTTCTCCATTACTCATCTCCTGTATTTCAAATATCATTCTAGAATACAGCTTCAAAACAAGGGTTAATTGAACAAATTAATATATCACATAATATCCCGATATTATGACCGACCAACAAATAAGCTTAGGTAGTAGACACACTAGCGAAGAATTTACTCATCTCTCCTCCTAGTTCTATTCCCGATCTCCGCCAGAGATCATATCCCTAAGCTCTGATACCAAATGTGACAACCCCAAAATAGGTCCATTCCATCCAACCCATTCTGAGTCGCCAAATACATGGTACAGAAAACAACTACAACTTTATTACAACAATTGTCGTGCAAAATACAACAACATAAATGCTGTGAGTTTTGATACAAATATATACCAACTGTGACTCGTGTCCCAACCGTAATGTGACAAATGTCCCATCAGTGGACAGCACCTCACAGTGATACCTACATAAAGGTATAGTCAAAAACTGTTTTAGAAATTAAAATCTTTGGGAAGTGCTCAAGGAAACCTTAGTACATGGGAGGTCATGCGTCTAGGTTATGATAGATATCATATGGCCATAGAATTATCCTTGGTTGACCCAATAGACCCCAAAGAAAAATGAGAAGATTACTATCATATTCTTCCCAATGGTAAGTCTTCTCTTGACATATCATTATCTCCACTGTCTCTAATTGAGAATTATACTTCAAACAAACACCAAGATTATATAGGTAGTGCTCATATATATACTCAGCAAATGGATGAGCACAACCCTGTCTTATGATGACACGAGGTTGTATGTCATTAGACATCTTGTACGATAGTGGTAAAACACCCTTAACTTTGCTTTTTATCAATTTAACCGTTTACTGGATAGTAATTATAAGAAAAATTGAATACTTTTATTTCATAAAATTTGGGGTCTTACAATCTCCCCTCCTTATGAAATTTCGTCCCCGAAATTTACGTACTTGGTATTTCAAAGAGTTGAGAATACCTTGCTTTCATTTCAGATTCCATCTTCCCTGTCATCATGATTTCTCCATTACTCATCTCCTGTATTTCAAATATCATTCTAGAATACAGCTTCAAAACAAGGGTTAATTGAACAAATTAACATATCACATAATATCCCGATATTATGGTCGACCAACAAATAAGCTTAGGTAGGACACACCAGCGAAGAATTTACTCATCTCTCCCTCCTAGTTCTATTCCCGATCTCCGCCAGAGATCATATCCTAAGCTCGATACCAAATGTGACAACCCCAAAATAGGTCCATTCCATCCAACCCATTCTCGAGTCGCCAAATACATGGTACGTAAAACAACTACAACTTTATTATAACAATTGTCGCGGCAAAATACAACAACATAAATGTTGTGAGTTTTGATACAAATATATACCAATCGTGACTCGTGTCCCGCCAGTAATGTGACAAATGTCCCATCAATTGGACAAAGACCTCACGTTGATACCTACATAAAGGTATAGTCAAAAACCTGTTTTAGAAATTAAAATTTTGGAAAGTGCTCAAGAAACCTTCGTATATGGGAGGTCATGCGCCTAGGTTATGATAAATATCATATGGCCATAGAATTATCCTTGGTCAATCTAATAGACCCCAAAGAAAAATGAGAAGATTACTATCATATTCTTCCCAATGGTAAGTCTTCTCTTGACATATCATTATCTCCACTGTCTCTAATTGAGAATTATACTTCAAACAAACACTAAGATTATATAGGTAGTGCTCGTATATATACTCAGCAAGTGGATGAGCACAACCATGTCTTATGATGACACGAGGTTGTATGTCATTAGACATCTTGTACGATAGTGGCAAAACACCCTTAAATTTGTTTTTTATCAATTTAACCGTTTACTGGATAGTAATTATAAGAAAAATTGAATACTTTTATTTCATAAAATTCGGGGTCTTACAATCTCCCCTCCTTATGAAATTTCGTCCCCGAAATTTACGTACTTGGTATTTCAAAGAGTTGAGAATACCTTGCTTTCATTTCAGATTCCATCTTCCCTGTCATCATGATTTCTCCATTACTCATCTCCTGTATTTCAAATATCATTCAAGAATACAGCTTCAAAACAAGGGTTAATTGAACAAATTAACATATCACATAATATCCCGATATTATGACTGACCAACAAATAAGCTTAGGTAGGACACACTAGCGAAGAATTTACTCATCTCTCCCCTCCTAGTTCTATTCCCCGATCTCCGCCAGAGATCATATCCCTAAGCTCTGATACCAAATGAAACAACCCCAAAATAGGTCCATTCCATCCAACCCATTCTGAGTCGCCAAATACATGGTACAGAAAACAACTACAACTTTATTACAACAATTGTCGTGCAAAATACAACAAATAAAAATGTTGTGAGTTTTGATACAAATATATACCAACTGTGACTCGTGCTTCGGTAGTAATGTGACAAATGTCCCATCGTGACAAAGACCTCACAAAGGATACCTACTTAAAGGTATAGTCAAAAGCTGTTTTAGAAATTAAAATCTTTGGGAAGTGCTCAAGGAAACCTTCATATGGGGAGGTCACGTGTCTCAGGTTATGATAGATATCATATGGCCATAGAATTATCCTTGGTTGACCTAATAGACCCCAAATAAAAATGAGAAGATTACTATCATATTCTTCCTAATGGTAAGTCTTCTCTTGACATATCATTATCTCCACTGTCTCTAATTGAGAATTATACTTCAAACAAACACAAAGATTATATAGTTAGTGCTCGTATATATACTCAGCAAGTGGATGAGCACAACCCTGTCTTATGATGACACGAGGTTGTATGTCATTAGACATCTTGTACGATAGTGGCAAAACACCCTTAACTTTGCTTTTTATCAATTTAACCGTTTATTGGATAGTAATTATAAGAAAAATTGAATACTTTTATTTCATATTATTTGGGGTCTTACAATCTCCCCTCCTTATGAAATTTTGTCCCCGAAATTTACGTACTTGGTATTTCAAAGAGTTGAGAATACCTTGCTTTCATTTCAGATTCCATCTTCCCTGTCATCATGATTTCTCCATTACTCATCTCCTGTATTTCAAATATCATTCTAGAATACAGCTTCAAAACAAGGGTTAATTGAACAAATTAACATATCACATAATATCCCGATATTATGACTGACCAACAAATAAGCTTAGGTAGGACACACTAGCGAAGAATTTACTCATCTCTCCCCTCCTAGTTCTATTCCCCGATCTCCGCCAGAGATCATATCCCTAAGCTCTGATACCAAATGTGACAACCCCAAAATAGGTCCATTCCATCCAACCCATTCTGAGTCGCCAAATACATGGTACAGAAAACAACTACAACTTTATTACAACAATTGTCGTGCAAAATACAACAACATAAATGCTGTGAGTTTTGATACAAATATATACCAACTGTGACTCGTGTCCCAACCGTAATGTGACAAATGTCCCATCGATTGGACAAAGACACCTCAAATGATACCTACATAAAGGTATAGTCAAAAAGCTGTTTTAGAAATTAAAATCTTTGGGAAGTGCTCAAGGAAACCTTCGCATAATGTGGAGGTCATGCGTCAGGTTATGATAGATATCATATGGCCATAGAATTATCCTTGGTCAACCTAATAGACCCCAAAGAAAAATGAGAAGATTACTATCATATTCTTCCCAATGGTAAGTCTTCTCTTGACATATCATTATCTCCATCGTCTTTAATTGAGAATTATACTTCAAACAAACACCAAGATTATATAGGTAGTTTCAGATATATTGTGACGCCCCAAAATAGGTCCATTCCATCCAACCCATTCGAAGTCGCCAAATACATGGTACGTAAATAACTACAACTTTATTATTACAACATATAAACTGTGAGTTTAAATACGAGATATTGCCATCTAGACAATATCCACACGCAAATAAATCCCCATCATAATTATTGATACATTATTTTACAAAATGGTGAGGACTACTAAACAACTCTCTAGAACCTTCATTCCATACCCACTAAGATATCGCTACATTCATTCGCCTCCCCGAGAAGAAAAATGGAACAACAAGGAAAAGGGTGAGCTCAACTAGCCCAAAAAAGAATATTATGACTAAGATAATATACAACAAATTATCGTTAGTCTTCAACAGGAAAAATCTAATAGAATACAATAGACAACAAATTTTAAATCAATATTCGCAATGAAAATAATAATTCATTAGAAGAGTTAAGTAGAGAATGCAAACTACTATCTTCATGTATGAATTTAAAAGTTCATCGTCTATCTTTTATCCCCTGTAACATCAATCAATATATATCACGGAATCAAATATTCATCTTTGCACTACAGCCAAAGATATTCATCGATCGGTCATGTTCATCTAAACACTGTTCATCTTTGCACCACGGGCCAAAGATATTCTTGAGAAATCATTCATCTTTGCACTACAGCCAAAGATATTCCATAATATCATCATTTAAGATCAAGATGATGAAAAATATTTTTAAAAAAACGAATCCAAAGTGAAACAAAATGACAAGGATTAAGGATTAAGGATTCAGACTTTGTTTTATCCATGTCCAAAAATACCTCAAAAATAATCATAGTGGTGTAAAATTCAAGAATGATCAAAACATGGATACAATCAAAGCTAGTATCCGAATAGATATTTTGGACGAAAAGAAGAAATTTCATTTTTCAATTGAATAGTCTCAGATTCGTGAATAAAGGTCGTATACGTGAATAAGACCAGATACGTGAATAGTAACTCAAACACCAAAAGATAGAAATTTCACAAAAAAACATCTTCACGCCGTGAATAATACTCGTGAATAAGAATCGTGAATAGTAACTCATGAATAGTAACTCGTGAATAGTAACTCATGAATAGTAACCCCGACATGAAAAAGTTCCAAATTTGATAAAAGTTCCAACCAATATTTCAAAGATAATGATATGAAGAAATAATATCATTTGAGAAGAAAATAACATCCCTTACCTCGAAAGATTAGTACTTTATTTGGAATCTGGGATATAGTCTTTCAAGGAAACACTGCAGAATCTAACAATACTCAAAGTATACTCAAAATACTCACAAGAATACGCTCGATAATATAGAGAGAAAACTTGATTCGGTGTGATTTTCAATTCTAACCTAAGACCTATTTATAGGAAATTGCTTAGAACACCAAAGCATAAAATTTAATAAAATATTTATATATATTATAAATTTCCTTAGCCCATCTTTGAAGATCTAATTTCAAAGCAATTAATATCACATGTTAGCCCACTTAAATGCAAAAAAACGCGTTTTTCTTTAAAATAATAATTAAAACTTCCAAAAATCAATTATTTTGAGCTTCGTAACTTCAATAATTCACAATAAATAGCCCTTTTATCGTAAAATTTGAATCTCGTGAATTTTATAGGAAAATCAATTCTCTACAACTTTGCGTAATAAAGTTTTTCCGAATTCCAAATGTAAATTGACCGAAATCCACAAACCAAGCAATTTTACAAAGCTATAATCAAATTTCGACTAATAAATGGGGTCTCTGACATGTTTAACATGTTTTAAACATTTATTGCAACAAAAATACTCTTCCTCCTCGTATACTCATATATCCCACATTCGTTGTAAAAATATCACCATTATTATATTATTAAAATATAATAATATATTTAAATGAATTATTTTATCAAAAAGATAAAATTTCAATTTTCAACAATTGTCGATTAAAAATTTTCTCCATCTATATCCACATAAAATTAATATTTTCCTCATCATATGAATCAATAATTAATTATTCACAAATAATATTACAGACTCACAATATTGACAACCTGGGCAGCCACAGGAAAGAGGGGCTTTCAATAAAAATTTCTCCTCATCAAGCGCATAATTAGGTGACCAAACCTCTCCTTAGATGTAACTTTCTAGACATTGCCAATAATGTTATCTAATAATATTATTCGGATAATATGAATTATTGCTTCGATAAAGAAAAAAATCTTGTGTAATGACAATTATTGAAACAACAACAATATAAAATATCAACGCAACAATTATTAAATCAATAAAATATCGAGCAAGAATTATCGTAACCATTATTGAGTAGTGCCTTCTTACGTAAGAATCAATAATTGGTGCAATACCTGGTGCTTCGTGTGTTTTAACCACCGAGTATTTTAACAAAGATAATTCAGAATAACTACTACTGTTATTTTAAAACAACTTATATTTGTCGTTTTCTTCATCCAATCGCTTTCCCATTATGAGGCCCACACATGGTCAATTGCCGTCAGTAAATATTTAATATATTCCCCGACAAAGATTTAATATTCCACAACCAAACGAATATTCCCCGACAACAATGAATATTTTATAACCACTTGCTTATTTTAAAGTATTTGCGTATTTTACCCTTAACTATCCACATTAATCAAATCAACCCATACTATTTCAGAATAATAAATAGAGAAAATTAAATTTCATTAATAATAAGTTGGGGTCTTACATATATACTCAGCAAGTGGATGAGCACAACCCTGTCTTATGATGACACGAGGTTGTATGTCATTAGACATCTTGTACGATAGTGGAAAAACACCCTTAACTTTGCTTTTTATCAATTTAACCGTTTACTGGATAGTAATTATAAGAAAAATTGAATACTTTTATTTCATAAAATTCGGGGTCTTACAATCTCCCCTCCTTATGAAATTTCGTCCCTGAAATTTACGTACTTGGTATTTCAAAGAGTTGAGAATACCTTGCTTTCATTTCAGATTCCATCTTCCCTGTCATCATGATTTCTCCATTACTCATCTCCTGTATTTCAAATATCATTCTAGAATACAGCTTCAAAACAAGGGTTAATTGAACAAATTAACATATCACATAATATCCCAATATTATGACTGACCAACAAATAAGCTTAGGTAGGACACACTAGCGAAGAATTTACTCATCTCTCCCCTCCTAGTTTTATTCCCCGATCTCCGCCAGAGATCATATCCCTAAGCTCTGATACCAAATGTGACAACCCCAAAATAGGTCCATTCCATCCAACCCATTCTGAGTCGCCAAATACATGGTACAGAAAATAACTACAACTTTATTACAACAATTATCGTGCAAAATACAACAACATAAATGCTGTGAGTTTTGATACAAATATATACCAACTGTGACTCGTGTCCCAACCGTAATGTGACAAATATCCCATCAGTGGACAACACCTCACAGTGATACCTACATAAAGGTATAGTCAAAAACTGTTTTAGAAATTAAAATCTTTGGGAAGTGCTCAAGGAAACCTTCGTACATGGGAGGTCATGCGTCTAGGTTATGATAGATATCATATGGCCATAGAATTATCCTTGGTTGACCCAATAGACCCCAAAGAAAAATGAGAAGATTACTATCATATTCTTCCCAATGGTAAGTCTTCTCTCGACATATCATTATCTCCATCTGCCTCTAATTGAGAATTATACTTCAAACAAACACCAAGATTATATAGGTAGTGCTCATTATATATACTCAAAGAAGTGGATGAGCACAACCACTGTCTTATGATGACACGAGGTTGTATGTCATTAGAGCATCTTGTACGATAGTGGCAAAACACCCTTAACTTTGTTTTTTATCAATTTAACCGTTTACTGGATAGTAATTATAAGAAAAATTGAATACTTTTATTTCATAAAATTCGGGGTCTTACAACTACACCACTCTCCACCACTACCAGACTTACTCTCACTGATGGGTCTGCCTCCATGGATGCTAATGAATTTTGAAGTGTTGTCGGGTCCCTTCAATACCTCTCGCTAACCCTACGGCGGATATTGCTTTTGCGGTGAATAAACTTTTACAATTCATGCATAAACCGATTCACTCCATTGGCAAGATGTTAAGCGCCTCTTACGGTACCTCAAGGGAACAATTCATCATGGCCTATCACTCACATGTAATCCTTCCGCTTTATTATTTGCCTTCTCTCGATTCAGATTGGGTTGGCAATCTCGATGATCGCACATCCACCACGGCCTACATTTTATTTTTGGGCAAGAATGCTATCTCTTGGGCCTCTCGGAAGCGGCGATCGGTTGCTCGCTCTTCATCGAGGCAGAGTATCGGCGATTCTTTGCCGCCTTCGCCATTGAAGTTTTCGTGGGTTCAAGATCTCTTGGGTGAGTTAGGTGCACTTCCTCCTACTTCACCGATGATTTATTGTGATAATGTGGGCGCTTACTTACCTCTGCGTCAATCCGGTCTTCCACTCGCATGAAACATATAGCTATTGATTTTCACTTTGTGCGTGATCTTGTCAACAAGGGTTAGCTTCGAGTTTCTCATGTTTCTACTATTGATCACCGGCAGATGCTCTCATCAAACCACTCTCTCAAAGTGACGATTTACCCTTCTTCGCACTAAGATTGGTGTCTCGATGGAAGCACCATCTTGTGGGGGCGTATAAGAGTCCATGATTCATCAACTGTACTCAAATAAAATCCACCAAATTGCATAATCTATCATCATTGTAACTTTCCTTATACTTAGGATATTTGTTACCTTAATCTTAGGATATTCTCATTGCTTATTCTCTTTGTACTCTCTATAAAAACATTCTGCAATACAAATGAATATACACTTTTTACCAAATCCTTTAAATGTAAGGGAATTATTAATTGATATTTCCATATGACTTTTTGATATTTTCACAGAAAAATCTTCGCTATAGATGTATAGCGACGGTAAAAACTGTCGCCATAAGATCTATAGCGATAGTTTTCATGTGAAAATATCAAAAAAATCATGTGAAAGTATCAAATTTTGAATTATTAATTGAAATCATTAAATATAATGCAATAATACCAACATATGCTATATATGGATATAAAGTTGTAGAGAAAATATTAATTGTCCTTATTAGACTATATATATCTTATACTGATTAATAAAGATATATTAGAATTAAATAATATTAAGTGACTTAATAGGATAAGGATCAAGCAAAACTTATCAATATCTTATATATCTATTAGTCTATAACTAGATACAAACCCGTGCGTTGCGGCGGAATTATTCATTTTGTAAATAATAAATTTATACATATATTAATAAATTAAAATATAATAAGAAGATGGTAGATTGTTGTGCGATGATCAAATTTTGGTAGCATGTTTTACATAGAGTTGGGTAAAAGTTTTGTGCGCAAATATATATCCAATTATAGAATTAATCTGATCACTAAACCCCCAGGACATTATATAACAGTAGTGTGTATGTGTGTGTGTATGTATATATATGTATATATATATATATATATATATATTAATTTATTGATAAAAATGTTTATAATGTAACCAATAGGGTTAAAAATGGGTACCTCTTTCATTCGAAAACAATAACAAATATTTAGAAAGTGTAATGCACGATGTCATCGAGTTGTTATATTGATATGATTGATAGTATCATATTTGAAGTCTGTTACACATTACACTAACTTCATCAAGCCTCAAATATCTGACACAAATACTTGATGCATTGTGAAGAGTCCATGTCTAATATACGCTTACTTGCACCATAATTCTAACATCCAAACGAAAGAGGAAACAATTCAATATTAATGTCCCAGTTTCGATCCTCAGACCTGAAGGGAAATCATATGTTACATGTAGAAATTGAAAAACACGAGCATTAATAATTATGTTGGATCTTTATGTCAAACAAACACAATTAATGCCCAAAAACATAGCAGTATATCACCGTGTCATACATAACACAATGTTATAATTAAAGAACGAATACATTACGCAATGTTATACCAATTCATCCAATCAATTTCACAAAACATGACGTAATTAAATTCTTGGTAAGGATCGAATTCACTGTTTTACTCATATAATCCTGAAATGTGATCTTTGGCCATAAGTAACTAATTTTTTTACCACACAAAAAAAACATAAATGTACATATTACACATAAATAAAAATAAGGCTTACAGATTCCTGTAGTTTCAATGATTGGAGCAACCATTGAAAATCGAAGGTGAAAATGAAGGAGATAGGGTCAGGAGGAAGGTCTTTATTTTGCAGTTGCTTGCAACAGTATATGCAAATTAGAGTCTAGATTGATGGTGATGAAGAGGAATATTACCTAAATTATGGTTGGGGATCATGAGAGCCTTTTGTTTAGGAGGTTTAGGGGATTACTTTTAGTGGGTATAGGGAGAGATTTGATCTGGGGAGAAAATGGGTTAGAGTTTTCAGAGAGGTTTATAATGTAAGTACAATTTTTTTATTAAAATAAAAATTTTTGTTTTGAATGGTAGACAAACGTTAATTAATTTTATTTGAATTTTTTTATTACATATTAACTAAAGTCGTTAATAATTTTAAGACAAATTAAAAATAATAATTGGTTTGTAATAACATAAAATGTATAAAAATACATTAGTAATAAGTTAGAAAATCTCAAATCATGTTTATTGGGTTAGCTATTTATGTGTTCAAATTTTATAGTATATTAACAATTCTAAAACAGTTACTCTCTTCAAACTCTTCCAAAGAAGAAGCCCTTTATTTGGTCTTACTTATATTTAATATTATTAATTATAATAGTATAAGAAAATTAATTTGTAACACCCCAACTTTTGTGAATAAAGATTTAATTTTCTCGAAATATCATTTTGAATTTTATGGTGTGGATTTGATATAATGTTATAGTTGTGGGTAATATTTACAATTTTTGCAAAGTATGCAAGTTGTCATAAAATATTCAATTCGTCGGGGAATATTCGCTTTATCAGGGAATATTCGTACGACGGCACAATCATTGGTAGACCCCACAACGAAATTATTGTCGGAGTTAGAAAACAACAGAAATATCTTTTTTATAAAAATAACGGCGAAAGTTTTACCGTTAACTGTTGAAATACCCGGTGATAAAAGTACAGTAATACGCGTGGTTGCATAGTAGCCCAATGTATTGATTATTGATGCTTACGTGAGAAGTCACTCGGTTATACTCAATTATTGCTACAGTAATTGCTGCATAGTATCTCACGTTATTGATTCAATTATTGTCACAATATTTTATATTATTAAATCAATAATTGAGACGACAAAGTTATTCATATTAATATTTACATTATTGACGATGTCTAGAAAGTTCTATCGAGGAAAGGGGTTTGGTCACCTAATTGCGCGCCAATAGGGAGAAATCCTTAATGGAAAGCCCCCTTTTTTATTGGGAATGATCTGGTTGTTAATATTTCAAGTTATAAATGATGAAGAATTACTTTTCCGTCTTTGAGCAATTAAATATGAAATCAACAAAACCAATTATGAGAACAAAAATAACAAATAACCATCCACAAGCAAGATACCAAATTTACGTGGAAAACCCTCTAAAATTAAGAGGTAACAACCACGGGTCAAACTCTGAATCTCACTACACGAAAAAAGCTTAAGTCCGAAGGATTATTCCGTCGGAATTACTCCTATTCGGTCGAAATTACATTATTCCCGACGGAAATATCCGTCAGATATTCGGTCGTAAATATTCGCATCGAAAATAAGATCCATCAAAAGTTACGCTTTAAATTACATATCTTTTTAACGTATCTCAAATTTAATGTACGTCGAACATTAACTATCTTCGACCGAATATATAGGACGAAACTTTTCATCGAATATAAGAGTACATAAGTTCGACGGATACATTCCCTTGGACTTAACTTATGTCCGACTGAAAAGTAGAATAACCCATCATTCATTAAAATTGGCTAATTATTAAATTCGACGAAATTTACGTCGGAGATAGAGTGTTTACGACGGATAAGTTGCGTCGAAGATAACGTATGTTCGACTGAAATTAGGATATTTTGGCATTTATTAAAAATTACTTATTTGTTATTTTCGAGGGAAATTTCGTCGCAACTACCTTATTCCGTCGAAATTAACTATCCTGTTTTTTAAATACAGATTTTAAAAGTTCAGTTTCCAGGTGTTTAAACCCATTAATGTACCTGTAACCTGTCACAACCCAATACACAGTAATATAAACCTATATCTCACATTCAAATATGCAACGTAGCACTAAAATTTAATCTTCAACTCATTATCATTCATATTCACATTCAAATATCCACCAAAATGTATTATAAGCTAACCAATTACAAATATTCAAGGTCATGTATGTTCCATAAATGTTAAACAATATAATTTACAATAGTTGTATAGACGCTTAATTAGACAATACAATATATACAAAAGGGTCTACAATAACATGAATATATACAAATGAACTATAAACTAGTAAAAGTATGATCATCATCGGGCAGAGGTGAACGACGCTACTCTGGTGTATGGATGTCAGACTCGTGCTCTCGCATTCATCATCGCCACTGATTGATCGCCATCGCCACCCTGTTGATAGAATCAAAAATATAAATCATTAGTCCATATATATATGTGTGAGAATTAACAAACTAGCCTTAATTGAAAAACATAAACAATAAGAATACCGAGTAGGTGGGGCGGATTTAAAAGCCTCCTCCAATAGGGTAATCACCATCCGAGCATCTCGGCGCGCTCAAGCGTTGAACCGCGCGCTCCCGTGGTAATCCCGTACTCTCTGCAGAGGCCCCTGCTATAATATCCTGAGCAATTTGGTGAAGACGAGAATTGGAAGGCAACTCCTGACGCCGAAAGAGCGGATCAATATGGAACCTATCCGACACGGCCCCTATCAGCCGCCGGAAGACATCGTCATCCAAACCAATACCAGTATGAGATGGTGCGATATGTGCTCACGGACGACAAGGCCTGGTATTTGGAGCCTATAAAGAGATACAAATTCGATTACTAATAATAATTTATATAATGTGATAAATTTGGATAATTTCGTGAAACATTAAAAAATATTACCTCCAGGAAGTGTATATGCGGGTATCCTCGGCTGACCCAACACTCGATATCTGCCAGTACTGCTAGTAGGGGGATCCCGAGACGCGCCCATAGTCTCGGACTCCTCATCCCGATCTAATACAATATCGGGAAGAGGGGTGGCGAATCTAACTACTCAAAACCCTCCTAATAGTCTCCAACTCACTATACGCCGCGTCCCAAGCCTCTGAAATCGGTCTGTAATGTATTCAGATAATCATTATGTTAATTATATCATTTTAGTTACAATTGAATATTATTAAAAGCTAAATAGTAAGATGAGTTTTACCCGTATAGATAAAGCTGCCTGAGACAAAGCACACTCGTCCTTAGGCGTGTGGGCTCGATCCCAAAACTCTAGAATGGTAGGATCACGGCCCAAGGTCCTCCCCAATGCCTAATACAAACAATCATAAAATAGGTCTTAAGTATTTGTGTGAGAACTTGACACATAAATAACTAAATACAACGCACTTACCGTCTTCGCCTCCTCGAACGACTGAGAACTAGTGGTGTGTACTATCCGGAACTGACCACGGTTCTTTTTTGCCTGCTCGGACTTTTTCTTGAAGTCATCAGCCTCCCAGGTCATTACATAGCCTCCCGAGGCTAAATCAGAGACTATGCGGGGCTGATGATCTCTGATGGTGGTCCCGGGCTGGTCCACAACTACTCGGGCTGCCTTCTGTCGCATCTCATACAGCCATCCAGAGTAATTCGCAACGACGTGATGCTCAATCACAGCATCGCCAGCTGACTGAGAGATGCTCGGGCCAAATCGATAATAAACCTATAACAAAAGATTATTTAAAATTAAGAACATTTGACGAACTGACCAATACAACTATGTGGTGATAATATGCTTAACTTACGTGGAACTCCCATAATTCTGGCCTAAAGTTCAATGCCTCCAAATCTTTTCGAGCATTGTCATTGTCTTTAGTTTTACCACTCGCATCTAACACGGTGTAAAACAAGTTCTCAAAAACATTCTTTTCGGTATGCATGACATCTATACAGTGACGAACTGAAAGTATGCCCCAATACGACAACTCAAACCATATAGGCAAATGTGTCCAATTATGAGTCTTCACGTGCATTCGATCGCTCTCAATTTCGTGTTCCTTCCCGTAAGAAAGGAAAATCAAGTTGATTCAACCACTCCAAGACCTCAACGCTTACAGTAGACCAACAACCCCTTCTTCTCTATATTTATGTTGAAGCTGTAGACATCTTTACGTAATTGTGATCAAGAGGCAAGAATCTCTGAAGCGATTACTAAAGAAACTACATTTCGCCCATCGCCGCAACCTGGTTGCCTTGCACATCCCCCATACACTTCTGGACAGATGACTTCCCGTGAGTTGACCAACCACTAACCATCCCAAGAGCCGGAAAGTCGGTGATAGTCCATAACAGGTCGCTTTCATCACAAAATTCTCGTGATATCAATTTATCATACGCCCCGAACCCCGTCTCAAGACAACATCTTTAGTTCATCCACTAACGATTGAAGGTACACATTAAGATCTTTTATAGGACTTTTATCCCCCGGAATGAGTAAAGTCAAAAACAAATACGGATCCCTCAAGCACATTGCCGGTGGAAGATTATAAGCGACCATAATGACTGGCCAAACTGAGTACGGCTGGCTAAAATTATTAAAAGGGCAAAAGCCATCACTAGCCATTCCAAGCCTAACATCCTAACTTCTTCCGCAAACTCAGGATAATTTACATCAAATCTCTTCCATTCATCTCCATCCGCTGGGTGAGTCAGCTGACCAGGCACGACATCCCTTATTTGATGCCAACTCATATGTTGAGCCGTATAAGACGACATGAATAGCCGCTGAAGTCTCAGCGCAAGTGGAAAGTATCGTAAGATTTTCCTGGGAACATATTTCTCCTTCCCCCCACGTTTTGTAACTTTGTAGCGCGATAAACTGCATATATCACACTGTCCCTTATCTCTGTCCTCCCCATAGTATAACATGTAATCCTGCTCACAAGCATCGATTTTCTGATACCCCATATTTAACCCCTTGACCATCTTCTTCACTTCATAATAATTCGCAGGAAGAGTATGATCCTTGGGTAAGAACTGTCCAATTATAGCGAGCAAATCGTTGAAACCTCTCTCACTACAGTCGTGTTCATTCTTGAAGTGTAAGAGTTTCGTCATTATAGAAAGCTTGGTGTTCGTATCATTTCCCGGATACAACGCGACCCCAGATTCAGATAATAACTTGTAAAAGGCAACAATCAGATCATTTGGCACTTGCTTCAAGACCGCTTGAAGAAGGTTCATATTCAAATTTAGTCAATAGTAGTAGGGCCATAAGCATCAACCAACATCTCAACTGGATCATAGTTTTTGACGTATGAATCCCGTGGAATTGGTTGTTCCACAATATTTTCAATCACTTCTGATTCCCCGTGATGAGTCCATACGAAGTACCCATCTACAAATCCACGAGAAAATAAGTCGAATTTAATCTCGTCGACTTTCTTCCAAATCAGATTTTTACACTTGACACACGGGCATCGCATCTTCCCGTGCGGATCATCCGTATGTTCTAGTGCTTTGGTCAAGAAATCTAAAACCCCAATACGATAAGCTGAGACTAATCCCCTCCCATCAATGGGTATCCTACGGTACATCCAACTCCGGTCGGCTGACATTTTTAACTACACAGAAGTACACATTAAGTTAATTTGGATATTCATGCGTGAATTAGATTTACCTAGTATCATTACAGGACAGGGGTAAGGCTTCTATCCCGTTATTGGATGTGTCTCGTCACTAGTGCAAATACATTGAGTACGTTTTATGAGTTTCAAGAAAATTTTTAAGAAGACACTCCCCATGGTCTCCAAGCATACGAAATAGACTAAGATAACTTAATCTAAGTATGCACTCGGAGAACATATAGAGATAACAGTCGATTAATCCTCAAAATAACAAAAAATGTACCGTTTCGTATTTGCATCGGCCTAAGTGAGAGACATAACATCCAATAACAGTCCCAAATTGGGGACTGTTCGACATTCACCCCTATTGAGTGTATGTCAAACGGGCTTCTAAGTTTCAAAGTATAGTACATAGTTTAAGAGAATTTATGTGGAATCTCTACTTGAGTCGGCAACCGGGCAAAAAAAAAGGGTCGTAGTTCCTGTTGTGTCCTATACTCGAATAATAAAGTTAATTCAATTACTGCAAACATTCCTCACTGTTCCATCATAACAGATGACAACATCCCGAAGGAGTTCCATTACGCTATTGAACAAAGTTCAACAACTTACTGGCACTCCTTCCGGATGTTGCTATCTGTTATGATGGAATAGTGAGGAATGTCTGCAGTAATTCAATTACCTTTATTATTCGAGTATAGGACACAAACAGGAACTACGACCTTTTTTTTAATTAATTGTCAGAGGAAGGTTGGAGTACTATTTAGTCAAGAATCGCTATGTCAAAACCTGCATACAAGAAAGAGTACGTATATGTAGGGAGAGTATTATTGCATTAATATATTGAAAATTATGGCAAACTAAGCAAATGCTACTTAGTTTATTGTTCCAATGATAATAAACTAAGTAAGTGGTACTTAGTTTATGAGAATTGTTAATTATTTGGAATCTATAGAGACTACTATTCAACATTCACTTCTGGCTATACTTAGTTTATTTTGCCAATGATGATAAACTAAGTAAGTGGTACTTAGTTTATGAGAATTCTTATTTGGAATCTATAGAGACTACTGTTCGACATTCACTTCTAGTTATAAACTACTATTTTACCAATGATGATAAACTAAGTAAGTGGTACTTAGTTTATGAAAATTGTTATTTGGAATCTATAGAGACTACTTATATATTTTTTTATTTTAATTTGTAGTATATTATATAATTGGCTTATTTATTTATTAAATTTACTTTATTAAATTAAATCATTTTATTTTATTTTATTTATTAAACTAAATTAAATTAAATTTTTTATTACTTTTTATTTTATTTTGTATTATATATATATAATATAATTTTTAATGTTTTTTATTAAATTAAATTAAATTAATTAAATTAAATTTATTTTAAATTTAATTTAATTTAATTTAGATTATTTAAATTAAATTAAATTTATTTTATTTTATTATTTTTATTTAATTTTATTTTTTATTGAATTGTATTTTATTTATTAGATTAAATCAATTTTTTTTATTTTATTCAAATTAATTTTATTTATTTTTTATTTTATTTTACTTTATTTTGTATTATATTACGTTATTTATTTTATTTTTAAAATTAATTTTATTTAATAAACTAAATTAAATTAAATTATATTTACTTTATTTTATTTTAGTAAGATTTAAACTAAGTAAATGGTACTTAGTTTATGATTTATTAAAATTGGGAAACTAATTACAAATTTACAATACATGCAAGTCTCATAATTTCATAATTTACATGCAATTTCATCATAAATTCAATCGTAAATAACAAATATATCAAGATTAAAAGCAGGTCCTAAAATCGATTTACATTATGATAAGGAACCCAAATTTGATATCAATATTCTGCAATTTCCAAATTCCAAATAATATGCACTTAAATAATAGGCAGTCAACAAACCCAAAATCAAAATTCCAATTTCAGCAATATACAGTCCACAAATTCACAGCAACAACATATTATCCAAATTGGGTTAATCTCATATTCAAACTCAAATTAAACTAAACCTAAAACAAATTAAGCCACAAATTTCACAATTTGCAACAAATTAACCCTAAAAATCTAATACTTGGCAGAAAACTAACCTTGAAATTGAATTAATGTGCAACTAACCAAGCGTTGGTGGTCTGCTTTGGTGGTGTCGATGATGGTGGTTCAACAAGCGGTGTTGGTGGCGTCTCATTGGTGGTGGAACCGATCGTGATGATATATGGTGGTGGTGGTGGTGGTGGTGGTGGCAGTACGTGGTGGAACCGGTGGTGTACGTGGTGGAACCGGTGGTGGTGGTGGCAGTACGTGGTGGTGGCGTGAGAGCAGTGAAGTCTCGGCGAAGAGGTGGTTGAGAGCTAGATCTAGAGAAATGAGAGAAAGAGAGAAATGAGATTATATTAAGGTCTACAGAAACGAGGGGGCTAGGAAGACGTACCGATTAATTAGATTTTAGGATTATCTTCGAAGGAAAGTCCGTCGTACATACATTCGTCGCACTTAAGGTATCTTCGACTGACTCTTCCGTCGGAATACATCATATTCAGTCGAAAATAATATTCGCGTTGGTGGGAACATTGGCGCCAATGGGATACATAAATGTTCGTCGAACATCAGTCGAAATTTAAGTATTTTCGACTGAAGTATCTTCAACTGAATACCCCGTCGGAATAAATGTTATCTTCGAGGGACTGTGTCCGTCAAACATATATCCGTTGGATTTAGACGGCTTTCTTGTAGTGTCTCCACTATATCACTAATAATGGGCTTACAATAATCCTCTCAAGTTTTATGCCCTAAAACTTGAGGTTACACAATAAATTGAGATAATACAAATTTACCTTTAATTAAGTTGAGAAACCTAATTAACTTCACCACCCAAAAACACTCCAAGCAATAAAGTCTTCAAGCTTTCAATTGAACAGAGATGATGGCGGATACCCACGAAAAACAAACTGTAATTCTCTCAATTTATTCTTTTGGTATCTTCTTACTACCAAGCTTATCTCATGTATCAAATAAGACTCCCTCATAGCCTTATTTATAGTACTCTTCTTAGTCCATTCCTATTATGGATTAGAAACAATTTATTCTCCTAATCAAATTAGGGATTACATCTCCTTGTCTTGGTCACCAACCACTCTAACAAGTAAATCCTTTTTCAACTTGGATTCCTTTCATGAAATCTCCAATTCCAATATTGCTTTCATTAACCCAATTTCTAATTAGGTTAATATCAAGTAAACCCACTTACTTGCTCACAAAGAAAATCAATTCTTTTCTATATTGGATTCTATCTCATGGGTGAGGACCCACACCCAACAATCTGCACACCACCTTTAACGACGGATCGGGCGACGGTTTGGTCCATCACTATAGAATAGATAAACAGTTTATATGTTATGGCGACGGTTCGATGCGTCACTAAAAGTTAAGACAACGGTTCTTTGATTTACGCGACGGACCAAACCGTCTTTGGTTTGTCGCTGAATATGGTGAGCAAGGCATGTTAAATAAAGAGGTATGCATTTGATCCTCTCAATATATATATATATAGGCCGGATCAGGTCCGGACTCCAGGACCGGACCAAAATCCTGACCTTTTTTTTTAAACAACTAAAAAAAAAAAATTATGGAACTGAATTTTTTTCATAATACAGTGTTTTGAGTGTGATTTGGGTACGTATAACAAAATATGTATGTACAGTCTATGCAGACTGTACCACCATTTTGGTATAGGTATTCAAAACACGCCTAAAAACATCAGATTATGAAAAAATTTCGCCCATAAAATATTAAAAAAAATTGTTGTTTTAAAAAAAAAGGTCCTTTTTGATCGTGTAGGACTCTCGGTCTGATCCATTCAGATATATATATATATATATATATATATATATATATATATATATATATATATATATATATTCCATCCACAACAATAGGTTCTTTGGGAGCAACCCTTTTTTGGCCCCATATTATATCATTTGGAGCAAAAAAAAAAAAAAAATTGTAACAAGCCCCTACATGTTGTGGTAATTTGGGCCAAAAAGGGTTGCTCCCTAACAACCCGTTGTTGTGGATGGAACCCCATATATATATATATATATATATATATATATATATATATATATATATATATATATATGGTTAGGATCTTAAGCTCACCCTTATCACTACTCACTGAAGCTCACCCTCTTTAGCGACGGACGTGAATGAGTTTTTGGTCATATACAACCGTCGTCTATACTTTTAGCGACGTTATATGTTGTCCGTCGCTAAAAGTATGTAGCGACGATTGTATGACCGAACCGTCACGTCCGTCGCTAAAGGAGAGTGAGCTCGTGTGAGTTGAATAAGGGTGAGCTTAATATTGATTTATATATATATATATATATATATATATATATATATATATATATATATATACACACACACGTTATATAATTCAGAGAAACATATTAATTTCCTATATGCAACTTTATTAGGATTCTAAACTTAATTTGAATAGTCTATGATTAGGTCCACCTATACATACATATACTCGAAGTATTAAAACACGGTTTCAAAAAAAAAAGTCTTAAAGCACAAACATACATATCAAACCTTATACATCGCACAGGATCTGACAAGAAATACACAAAGAAATAAAAAAATGAGCCAGAGGTGATCCTGTCTAAATATTCAATTAAATTTGCAATACAAAAACAAAGAAAGTCTTTATTGAATTTGCACATGTATGAATGATTCTGTTGGATCATTATGAAAATTCACTCTTTTTTACTTGGAAATGTCTGCCATCATTATATTTAAATGAAATTTGCAATAAAGAAAGACTTTTAAAGGTGGTTTTACGGTTCCGTCTTGAATTTTGCCGATGCATGTTCTGTTGGATCATTGTGAAAAAGTCTCCTTTTTTTTCTTTTACTAACTTGATATGTGTCATGTTGGATTTCAAATAATCATTAAAACAAATAAATGCCACAATTTCAAGATAAAGAATACAAAACTAATTTATTAAAGCCTGTGTACGTGGCACAATATACTAACATATGTCATCCTCAAAATTTAACACCTGACCATCCTAATTAATACTCCTTAACACCTATAACGAAACAGCCCAGTCTCTAAATCTGAAATCAACTATTCAAATATGGCATCTATTCTCTCTCTCTCACTCTCGACGCATCAATTCCTGCGATAAATTTTGTAGAGACGACGAAGAAGATGTAGACCCAAAGGATGAACATCCTGATTCAGAGCATTCAAGAAAAAAATTTCAGACCAAACCCAATAGAGGAAAGGAAACTGATTCTTACTGATTCTCATCCTTTTTATTTTGATTGTGAAATTATTTGGATAAATTGGTTCATTATTGATAGAAAATTTTGCCAACATATTAACTTTTCTTCTTTTTCTTTGTATCTTTACCCTCTAATCCTTAGATACCTTTTCAGGTACGGTTTTGAGTTACTTTTAGAACATAAAGTAGATCGCGGGTAGCCACAGTGATGAGGAGATATATATATATAATGGTCAAGGAATGTAATATGGATCCCAACGAGACCACCCAGAAGCTCCTTCTCCAGGGTATGTGCTCTATTTTCATCTATATGTTGTTTGTTTTTTATCTTGATTTCCACATGTTATGTTGATCTATGTTTTCATTTGAGGATTTGGTTTTGAGTGTTTTGGTTGTGTCTATGTTGTTATTTATATTTTGCTTATAGTAAGTTGAGTTGGGGTTTTCATAAGTTCACTTTGTTGTTATTTTTACGAAAAGTGACCTTTTTCCACAGCTATATCAGGAAAACCCCTTTTGGTTTTATTATAAGAAGTGGGTTTCAAGGCTATAAAAGTGTGAATTATTTGTGCTTTTTCTTTGATGTTGAATAGCAAGATTAAGATTCTGCTGATTTTACATCGATGCTCAAGATATTTTTTCTCAATAGTCTATATATGGAGAATTGTCACTAAGTTGTTCCTTTATCTTTGCATGTATATACAATCATGAATTGTGAAGAGTTGGTTATTCTATTGGTTTTTTAAACAGTTAATGTGTTCATAATTTTTTTGTTTTTCCCTTATTGGCTTTTAAGCACCTTAAAATTTGCATGGACTAGCCCTGCAGTCTACCTGTTATTTTAAAGATAGTAAATTTGCATGGCTGGCACCTCAATTTAGACAGCAACAATAACAACATTTACAACTAAAACGCATAGAACATAATACCAATACATCGACAAATCTCTGGCTAATATATATGTACGAGAGCTTACCGTCGCCAGCAACATCGTTTGTAACCTGCTTTACAAGGCTGGCACCGACGTTCTTGACTCTGTCTTCAAACTCAATGCTCTTTGCAATAGTGACACCATCCTTGGTCACTTTAGGGGCCCCGAAAATTTGTTCCAAGACAACATTACGTCCCTGTAAGAAAGTCAATAAGAAATGAACTCGATGGTAATTAAATTCTTTTTTATACAATAAATTTTTTGTGAATGTTTAAGTCCATTAGATCTAAACAACCCCAATCAACCCATAATGTCTCCCTTTAGTGCAAAATAATTCCTTAACATGTGATTAAATAATTCCATAATTATAAGGAGAATAATTCATGTGCTTTTGTTTTTAAATATTTTGGGAGTCCCCAAAATTTTCAGATTTACTTCCAACAGTGGCGATAATTAAATAATCAAAGTCATCAAATTCCTTATCCAAGTTGCATTCCTTATCCTATAGCTTTGTAATGTAGTGAGTCACTTAATCATGTTTCCTGACGTCTTAGTGCCCCAAATTTTATGCTTTGGTTAGTCATTTCCGTTCTTAACTTTTTTTTCATTCTCTCCACTATTCTCTTAATTCAGATCAAGAGCCTGCTATACCGCATTCAACATGAAAGCATTCCCCTTTCTGAGGAGAAGCAAATCATTAGAGAAATTAAACAGCTCGAAGGGATACGGGATAAAGTTATTAGTGCAGTTCCTTAATCCTGAACATGATTTCTTAGTATCATACCTTAGTAAATCATCCCATAATAAATTGTTGTTGAGTAGCTGATAAGAGGGTTATACCTGGTCCGGGTCCTGATCAATTCAAGTTTGCTTCTTTCGTGTCTGTAACACTGAGCTGTGACCATCGTGTTATTGATGGTAGGTTCTTCTGACAAATGCTTTCAGATAATGAATGTCCAAAGCCATTTAACATGTTATTTGATATAATAAATTTGGTACTGCTTGTGGGAGCTATTGGTGCAGAATGGTTAAAAGCATTCAAGGGCTTCGTTGAGAATCCGGAGACAATATTGCTTTAGAGCTATTATTATTATTTTTTTGTGTATCTTCAAATATTGATTTCTCTACTTATCAATCTATGAGGCGACCAACTGTTCCTCGGCTCAATATAATCGTTGTGTTCTTTTGTTTAGAATAAAGGAACCTCTTCGAGTATTATGACTCGGTTTTTCCCATTGTAGAGTGTAAAGATCCCTTGAAAAGGACAGAATTCATTTGAGCTTTAGTTAATTTTAAGAATTTGTTGTGCATTATGTTTGCTGGTTTCAGCTGTTGAGACGAATGACAGTTAAAGATGCTTCAGTTCGTTGCAAACTGCAACTAAGTCGTAAATACCAAAATGAGCAAAACATAACCGAAACAAAAAAAAAATCTCAATAAAGTATGTTTTGTTGTGTAATTTAAATTGGATTTTTTCTGTAATAGAAATTTTGACCCAATATTTTTACGAGTAATTTATGGACATATAATATACCAAATGTTGTGTATGTGTAAGTATTAGGTGGATCCATTCATAAGGAGGATTATTTTTGTAGTGAATCCAAATATTACACATCATATCATATGCTTGTGTCCATGGCATTTACTCATCTGTAGTCATGCTTCTCAAGTCTGAACGTTGACAAAGCTCTAGCAGTTTGCATCACAATCCATGATTTATTTGACCTCTGCTTCTTTTTAGATCATGAAAATGCAGAGCCAAATGGTGGTCGGGCTTCTATTGGGTTTTCATATGCTCAATTGACAATGAGCAAGTTCACGATGGATGAAATTTCTTAAGTTACCAAAATAACCATAAATAGGACAAACAGAAAAGGCATTTAGATTCTCCACTAAATAATACTCCCTCCTATTCAGATTAAATGTCATTTTAGAGTTAAGTACATTTATTAAGAAATAACACAAAATATCTTTTGTGTTCCTAATTAATTATTTCTCTCCCCACAATTGTCTTCTCATTCTTCACATTTGTCCCTAATTAATTATTTCTCTCTCCATAATTGCATTTACTAAGCATATTAAATAGAGGGGTAAATTAGGTAAAAATAGTGCAATATTGCATATAGATTCCAAAACGACACTTATATAGAATAAAATTAAACTCCCTAAAACGTCATTTAATCTGAATAGAAGAGAGTATTGCATTTCATTATAGGCGCAATAGTATAAAAGACAACAAAACATTTAAGGTGTATTTGGCATTGAATACGAAACACCAAATAAAGAAAAACTAAGGCAATGTTAAGCTACAATTTTCAAATGCCATACATGTGCTTTTATTTCAAGGATGAAGTGTATGATGAAACAAAGATAAAGACTTCATTCACAGACCCTTATCTCTTTTAGTATTGGAATTTGGAACAGAAAGATTTTGTTAAAATACGTCAAATTTGTGAGCAACTGAAATTCAGAAGTCATTAAAGATTGTGTCGGGAAGGGTTGGGGGGGGGGGTTTGAGTCCCACGGGGAAGCTACTACAACAAGATCCACTATGCATACATAGTAGTCAACCTCATAATTTAATAAAAAGTTATTTAAGATTTGCAATCTAGGAAATAAAAGCCATCATAAAGTATAACTATACATGCAAACATCACTTGACCATATAAAGAAGTTACCACAAGCTGTTATTAGCATGCACAATACTGTTCTCAAAATACAAAATATGAAGACCAACAAAATGATGGGGTATGTTGATCCACCAACAAAATAGCAAGACCATGAGCTTGAGTTGGAATTTGATAGTTGGATTGATAATTGATTTCTATACAAGCTGCCTTTCTGGAATAATTTTATGATTTGTTTTTAGATGTTGCAAAATCATATAAACTTGTAAAAAAATTAGGCAGCAATAATTAGGAAACTTATAATGTTGCAGTCATATAAATTTATTAGTTTTGCAGAATGTCACAGACGAATTAAGCTTCTTGAGTTGAGTAGTGCTTCAGGTTCCTTTTCTATTGGTACCAAGAGTATGAACTTGGGTAAAACAACCTCGCATGACAAAGTAAACAAGTTCTTCGGCAGAATCATTAAAGGTGGGATAACTAACTCAGATCTGACATTGGATAAATCTACTGGTAAAAAATTGATGGTGCTATATCAGAAAACAACCTCAGTTAGGAATGGCGAGTCCTCTTCAGTAGGCAACGTGTAAAATGGTGATGATATTACACTTTCACATTTTTTTGATATGGTAGTTGGTGTCCAACATGCCATATTCTACTATCCCAAAACGATTCTTATACTTTTGTTTACTTATATTTATTTGTACAATTAAAAATATGTTTTATATTAATTGTGTATGGTCATAAATGTAATTTTGTAATATAGCACACCTAGAAGGGGGGGTGAATAGGTGTAAATACTTAGAAGTGATCTACAGTGGTCAATTTTTGAAGTTTACTATAGCAGGCTATAATCGGACGGTCTAACCCTGTCCGTATTAGTTATATTCTTAGATTGTTATAAACGGACAGCTAATACCTGTCCGTATTAGTATAAAATTTCTCCAACTAAAATCAAAATCGGCAGAATATAAAGCTTAAAAACAGAAACACGAAAAATAAATCACACCGAGATTTTTTACGTGGTTCAGCCCCTATCCTCTAGTCTAGTAGCCTAATCCACGTTCAATCCCAACTAGGATTGGAGACTCACTTTATTAAAATAATACTCAACAATTACAAAGTAAATAACTCCCTGTTACAACGACGATCGATTGGACACCTCTCGCCTCTTGCACCTCTCTCTGCAACACCTCTCACCTCTGAGACTTTGATAGCTTCGTTGTACAGACTGAATATTACTAAAATAAAAACTCCAAGCCAACCTAGACTTGTACTATGTTTACAATAGATATAAATAAGGAATACAAGAACACTATAAACCAAGACTAAAATAGTGATATGATGATTTGTTTCCTGAATAGCTTGAAGAGTTTCTGAATAGTAGTCTTGTATCTTCATGAAGCCGAGTAAACAGTATATATAAAGAAGAGACCAACGACTATTTCATGCAACATACTAAATCTTTCAGCAACGGCTATTTTACTTGTTAATAGGAGATGAATAACAGCCTCAGTAGATAAGAGAAGTAGTCAAATAAAATATAAAGACTAGTTGAAAGAGTCCAATTGATTGTTAACATGTTTCCTTTAAAAGATCAACTGTTGTTAGCAAGAGTCCAACAATAACTGATGTTCCAACTTTTGAATAAGACTCCTTAATTATACCAATTCCTAAAATATCTCCAAGACACGTTAAATTGGTAACTCAATCTATATATAAATATCAGGTAACATATTTGAATTAGTCACAAAAGCAAATCAGGATAGATAAACACACACACACACACACACACACATATATATATATATATATATTAGATTCCAAAAACTTTAATCACGTGACCAACATCCTGCAGAAAATTTGAGCTAGCATACAAAGTGATTAATTCATGCAAACTATATATATATATATATATATATATATATATATATAATTAATATGCATAAAAATATTTGAATAACATGGCCCAATTAAATTATAAGCCAATATAAAATCAATTTAGCCCATATAAACATTGTCATCATTAAAACCACAAACTATATATACTAACATTCTCCCCCTTTTTTATGATGACAATATATATACTATACTCCCCCTAAATATATGGCTCCCCCTTAATTTAGGCATAAAATCTTTCAACATGGCATGTATATCAAATATCACATGTTAATTGCATGTATATCAAATAACCCATATTAAACACATAGTACTCAAAGCATGACAGTAAAGAATAATCATATTTCTGCTTAACCAACCAATATGAATTCAAATGTTTACCAAATTCCAAATTCCAACATATCCAAAACATATCCAAATTAGTTATCCTGCCAATGTAAAATCCAAATACTTATCCAAAAACATAACAGAGTCTAAAATCCCAAAATTTAAATACCCAAATCTCTCCCCCTTTGACATCATCAAAAAGGAGAAATTAATTGTCTTCTTTATCAGTCTCAAACACTCCATCTTCAATCTTCTTAGACAAATCCTGGAATTGCACATCTAAAGATTCAACCTTCTCAGTAACTTGTGAGTACTCTATCGGATAAAGAATTTGGTGAAGCTGAAAAATTATGCATGAGTTCAAGCATTGTGTCGAACTTGGAATTCATATCACTAACAAGATGAGAAAGGTCTAAATTTTGAGGAGTGGGAGGAATTGGAATAGAATGAGTAGTAGGAGAATGAGAATGAAAAGGAGAAACATTAGGAGCAGGAATATCTTCTTCAATGGCCCAAGATAAAATATTGTCATCCCCAATTTTGAGTTTTGAATTTTTAAACACCAAGTCATCAATTACTTCAGTTAATTGAATAACTTCTTCATTCTCAAACGATATATCAAAATGGGTAAATATTTTTGTCAAAAAGCCACTATATGGAAAACATTTAGATTTAGTTTTGACACAACTCTCCATATGATTTATCATTAAAAGAGCACAATTAAATTTTGTTTTTGACAAAATAAGGGAGGACAATATGAAATCTTGATAAGTCATTTCTAACCTCCCACCCGTTCGAGGAATAAGATTTACACGAATGAGCTTATGAATCACACTATTTAATGGAGTTGTTTCAAGAACTGTGTGACAACCCCAAAATAGGTATACAACACCCATTCTGAGTCGCCAAATACATGGTACAGAAAGCAAACTACAACTTCAATAATACAATTGTCGTGCAAAATACTGACACAACACATATCTGTGAGTTTAAATACAAATATTATCTTCAGACAATATCCACACTCAAATAAGTCCTCATTACAATTATTCAAACACTATTTTACAGATATAGTGAGGACTGCTAAAACATCTTTATAGAACCATCACTCCGTACCCCGACTAGTTCCTGCTATGTTCTCACCTCCTGAGAAAAATGGAACAAAAAGGAAAAAAGGTGAGCTCAACTAGCCCAGTAAAGAATATTATGACTAAGATAATATACAACAAATTATCGTTAGTCTTCAACAGGGAAAAATCTGATAAAATATAATAGACAACAAGTTTTAGATCAACAACTGCAGTGGAAATAACAATCCATTAGAAGAGTCAAATAGAGAATGAGTTCTACTATCTTCTAAGATTTAAAAGTCCATCATCAATATTTTATCCCTGTAACAACAATCAATATACATCTTTAATCAAATATTCATCTTTGCACTACAGGCCAAAGATATAAATTTGTATCACCAGTTGGTCATGTTCATCTCAACACCTGTTCATCTTCGCACTACGGGCCAAAGATATTCATCAGTTAATCATTCATCTTTGCACTACAGGCCAAAGATATTCAGTAATATCATTATTTAGGACTGAGGATGATGAAAAATATTTTAAAGAAAACAAATCCAGTGAGACAGAAGGACAAATAGTAAGGATTCGTATAACAGTTTATCCAAGATCAATAATACTCCATAATAACCAATTTTGAAGCAAAATTCAAGAATAAAGATCAAAACATCGATACAATCAAAGATAATAACCATAATAGACATCTTGGACAAAAAGAAGAAAATTTCATTTTTCGGTAAATAGTGTCGTATTCGTGAATAGTGTCAGATTATACGTGAATAGTCAGATATCGTGAATAGTAACCCCGACACAAAAAGTTCCAAATTTGATAAAAATTCAGATCAATACTTCAGCATAATGATATTGAAGAAATAATATCATATATGAAGAAAATAACATCCCTTACCTCAAAATAACCGTACTTACATTTGAATTTTAGGATATAGTCTTTGTGAAACTTGTACTAAAAAATAAAAACTCACAAAGTATCTAAATACTCACAAAATATGCTCGATAATATAGAGAGAGAAAAAGAGAAAGCTTATGTTTCTGGTGTGATTTTCAATTCTAACTTAGCCCTCTATTTATAGGAAAATGTTAGCAGACTTGACCTGCAACCTGATGGCTTTACCTGCTACTATTCCTACCCACCACATTTGAAATAAAATTCAGCACATTTCTTCACCAACCACAAGTAGGGCCCACTCAATTCTAGAATTTTCCACCAAAATGTTAAATTCGGATACTTCAATAATTTCTAAACCAGTCACCTCTTAAAATTCATAACAAATCATACGTTCAATTTTAACGGTTCAAAATTTGTGGACATATACTCAACTTATATATGTATAACATATCCAAAAATTACAACGATCCAACAGTCGGATTAAAAATTATAACTCACATGATATATCTCAAAAAACCTTTGGTTTAATTTTTAATACCTCCATTCAAACAAAAATACCGATAAAACACCTCAACCTTAACTCTTTTATTTTTAACCACAATAAATATATGCAACATTTATATCCACATAAAATAAATATTTCCTTATCATATGAATCAATAATTAATTATTCATAAATAATATTACTGTAATCACATTTATGACAACCAAAGCCGTTCCTGAGGAAAGAGGGGCTTTCAATAAGAATTTCTCCTTCTTGGCGCCGCAATTAGGTGACCAAACTTCTCCTTGATGAACTTTCTAGACATTGCCAATAATGCTATTTAATAATATTATTCAAATAATATGAATTATTGATCCGATAATGGGAAATCAAATGCGATGACAATTATTGAAACAACAATAATATAAAATATCAACGCAAAGAATTATTGAATCAATAAAATAAAATATTGAGCAAGAACTACTATAACAATTATTGAGTAGTGCCTTCTTACGTAAGGATCAATAATTCATCAATACTGTGCATCCACACGTATTATTGTATTTTAACCACCGGGTATTCCAAATGTTGTTAATTGGAATAACTACTGTACGTTATTTATAAAAACTCAAACTTGTCGTTTTCTTCATCCGAAACAGTTATTACATTATGGGCCCATAAATGATGCCTGCTGGCGCCGCATTTAATATTCCTCGACAACAAGAATATTCGACGACCAAACGAATATTCCCCGACAACAATGATTATTTAATAACCACTTGCTTATTTTGTAAAATTTTCACATTTCATCCATAACCAAAATATTATATCAATTTAACACCTTATTATTCACAATAATAATTAGAGGAAATTCGATTTTATTTATAATAAGTTGGGGTCTTACAAACTGTGGGCAAGGAAACAAATTCAGATGTGGGACAATCTTTAACTATTCGCAATTGTTGCACAACAGAGAGATTTTCAAATTCCAGTGGCCCTTTTAGAGTGAATGGGGAAGGGCTAGAGAAAGGTATGTCAAACAAAACACCCAGTAACGCAGAGTCTATTAAAATTGTTTTGTTTTTCACAAAAGTTTGAATTTGATTATGTGCAACAGACATATTCCCATAAAACTGTTTAATCAATTTAGGATAGGCATATGTTGGGGGAAATAGCAAACTAGATATACCAATTTTAGTAAAAATTTTAGTAACCCCAATTGTATGAAAAAGAACAAGGTCGACAGGTTAGCCATACACGATGGGTTTGTTGACCATTAATTTCTAAAATTTATTTGCAAACTTGTTGGATCGAAAAACAATAGTCGAAGCATGAGTACTAGAAATAGAATTGGAAATGGGTATACACACAGCAACTTGGTTTTTACCCTTAGATGTTTCCCCTGTCTTCTTCATCTTCTTTGAAGAAGTTCCCAAATCAGAGACCATCTTGGACAAATTTCGGTTCAGGCGTCTCTCAGTCCTTGGCTCCATGGACGAAGATGGTACTGCATCTTGATGATCCGGCGCGTGAGGTGCTACTTCCACTGTCGTGGGTCGATTTAGAGGCTGTCGTCCAGTATTGAAGAGAAACCCACCCCTTGTTTTGGCCATTGTTAGGGAGATTATGTGAAAGCTTGAAGGAGATAGGGAGAAGAACAAACCCTAGGTTGGTGAGAGAGGAAAAAAACGTGATAGAGACAGAGAAAAAAAAACGTAACAAGCGAAATAGAGGAGATGAAGGGTTAAACAAAATATGTTATAGATATCATAAGAAAAAGAGAAGAAGTAACTAAAAAATGAAAGAATAGAAAACAGAATACTAAAAGGTTTTAGATACCTGATCAGTTTAGAATTTGGTCCAACAAGAGTGGGAGATGAAGAGTTTTTTTAAAAAAAATAGAAACAGGTAAGAACTGAAAAAAAATCTATTCCCGCTCAAAAACCAACATAACAAATACCAATCATACCCCCAGAAACGGAAAATATCAATTTGACCCTGATGTAAATAAGATCAGAATGTTAATTCACATAAAATAAGTATAAAAACAAATAATTTAGATAATGTGAGTTAAATTAAAAAAAAATTATGGTAGAAAGAAACATATAATAAACTGAAATTCAAATTTTTTTTTAAATAAAAAAAATTCTAACTACATACAGACATTCCAAGTTCTCGTCTCAATGTGTAAAAACGCTCTTCACTTAAAGGTTTTGTAAAAATGTCAGCCAGTTGTTGTTCAGTAGGGACAAATACTAATTTAATTAACCCTTTAGCAACATTATCTCTTAAAAAATGATGTCTCACTACAATATGCTTAGTACAAAAATGAAGCATAGGATTTTTTGAAATATCAATTGCACTAGTATTGTCACACATAATAGGCACATTTTCACATATCACATTTAAATCATGAAGAGTTTGAATAATCCACAAGATTTGTGAACAACAACTACCTGCCGCCAAATATTCACCTTCCGTAGTAGACAAGGCAACTGATGCTTGCTTTTTGCTGTGCCAAGCCACAAGGCTTTGTCCTAAAAATTCACAAGCACCGCTTGTGCTTTTTCTATCAACTTGGCACCTGCATAATCTGCATCTAAATATCCAATTAATTCAAAGCTAGGAGATACAGGATAGAATAAGCCAAAATTAATTATACCAGATAAATATTTAAATATTCTTTTTACCGCTTTAAGATGAGATTCTTTCGATTGAGCTTGAAATCTAGCACAAAGGCATACACTATACATAATATCCGGTCTTAATGCAGTTAAATAAAGTAAACAACCAATCATACCTCGATACATTATCACTTCAACATCTTTACCTGTAGCATCCGCAGTAAGCTTGATGGTAGTACTCATTGGTGTTGATTTTGGTTTGGTATTTTCAAAACCAAATCTCTTTAATAACTCTTTTACATACTTGGATTGGTGAATGTGAATCCCTTCATTGGATTGTTTGATTTGAAGCCCCAAGAAATAGTTTAATTCGCCCATAAGGCTCATGTCAAACTCATTATGCATACATTGGGAAAACCACTCACACAAAGAGTTAGTAGTAGCTCCAAAAATTATGTCATCCACATAAATTTGAACAATTAATAAATCTTTATTTTTGGTTTTAATAAAAAGAGTCGAGTCAATCTTATCGCGATTAAAACCACTTTCTAATAAAAACTTGCTTAGTCTTTCATACCAAGCTCTTGGAGCTTATTTTAATCCATACAAAGCCTTTTTCAATTTAAACACATGATGTGGATATTTTTCATGTTCGAAACCGGGAGGTTGCTTAACATATACTTCTTCATTTAAGTAACCATTTAAAAAAGCACTTTTGACATCCATTTGATATAATTTAAATTGTCTAAAGCATGCATAGGCTAATAAAATTGTTATAGCTTCCAACCTTGCAACAGGGGTCAAAGGTTTCTTCATAGTCTATACCTTCCTGTTGATTATAGCCTTGAGCTACCAATCTGTCTTTGTTTCTTGGTATAACACCATTTTCATCTAATTTATTTTTGAAAATCCATTTTGTACCAATAATAGATGCATTTTTAGGACGCTTAACAAGATCCCATACCATACATCGTTCAAATTGGTTTAACTCTTCCTGCATGGCGATTGTCCAATTTTCATCTTGAATTGCTTCCTTGGCATTTTTTGGTTCAACTTGAGAAAGAAAGGCTGAAAATGCACAATAATTCCTTGTTTTCTTTCTTGTGTTCATCCAAGTGTCAGGATCTCCAATAATCAAGTTTAGAGGATGATTTCTCACAGTTCGAGTTTATTTAGGAAGCTTTGCAGTGGTCATTTGTTCGTTGGATTCAAACTGTGGTATGTCACATTCTGCATCAGCGTGTTCATCTGAGTTTTCTTCTAAATTGGACGGGTCTGGCTGTCTATTTTTTGGTGTCTGCATGTCTGAGTTTTCTATTGAAACTGAAGGGTCAGGCTGTCTGATTTCAGCTGATTTTTTCTTTTGATTCGGACGGCTTAAGTCATGTCGATTTCAAATTGATTTTTCTTCCGATTCGGACGGCTTAAGTTTGTCAAGAATTTAGATTTAGCTTCCACGACTCACATTGTTATTTCCTGCAGAATCCTCATCTTTCGACATATTATAGTTAAATTCATCAAATATTTCATGCACTGACTCTTCAACCTTTGACTTGTCAAGATTATAAACCATATATGCCTTACTATGTACTAAATAACCAAGAAAAATAGCTTCGGTTGATTTTGCATCAAATTTTCCAAGATTACTATTAGTATTTAAAACAAAACATTTAGCACCAAACACTCTAAAATAATTAATATTAGGAATCCTTTTGTTTAGTAACTCATATGGTGTTTTCAATAATATGGGTGTAACCAATACTCTATTTAGAATGTAACATGTAATACTTACAGCCTCTGCCCAAAATCTTTTAGGCAGTTTACTTTCTTGAAGTAACGTTCTTGCAGTTTCTTGAAGAGTACGATTTTTGCGTTCCACTACACCATTTTGTTGTGGTGTTCTTGGAGCAGAAAATTCATGTGTAACACCTTTCTCACTGCAATATGGTATAAAGTCTTTTCCAAATTCTCCACCATGGTCACTCCGAATACCAATTAGCTTGAGGCTGTGTTTTGTTTCAACATTCTTTATAAGCTTTTCAAATTCTAATTTTTGCTGATAAAGGAATTTCTTGGTTGCTTACCTAACTGACATGCATTACAAATCCCTGTCTTTTCATATTTTAGCTTTGGCAATCCTTTGACAAGGTTCTTGGTAGTTAATTTGTTAATCAATTCCATATGCACATGTCCTAACCTTCTATGCCACAGAATAGTTTGATCTTGAATAGCAGTTAGGCAAATATCTTCATTTTGATTTTCAAAATTAATTGTATAAATATTACCTTCCCTTTGAGCAATTAAAGGAACATTGTGAGAAGCATGAATAATAGCACATTTATCTTTTTCAAAAATTACTTTATGTCCACTATCCATTAGTTGACTTACACTAATTAAATTATATTTTAATCCTTCAACACAATGAACATTATCAATGAAAACCTTACCATTTCCAATTTTACCTTTACCAACGATTTGGCATGTGGTGTTGTCTCCAAAGGTAACAGTTCCTCCCTTCTTAGTAATCAGTGAGATGAATTTAGTACTATCACCCGTCATGTGTCTAGAACATCCACTATCTAGCACCCAATTATGTGATGGTACTTTAGCTTTTAAACACACCTACAAAACAAAGAAGTAGCTCATCGTTTTGGTACCCAAATCTGTTTGGGTCCGGTATTGTTAGTAGCAATTAAATCTCTTTTCTTTACCCACACTTGTTTTATTTTAATTTTATTACAGTTTGTGTCAAAATGTCCTTTTAAACCACAATTTTTACAAGTAACAAAAGGTGAGCAATAAAGAGGCTTGTTCCTTGGTTTATTATTTATTACTATAATTTTATTAGTAGTGCTTGTAATGTTCTTAACAGGATTGTACCCAATTCCTTGTTTATCTAGACTTGACCTTTGAGCACCTACCATTATATTTAAATTCTCTTCCCCTTGAACAAATTTTGCAAGATCCTTTTTCAATGAAATTATTTCTTCCTCATTATTATTTTGCATGTTTAATATTTTCCCATCATTAAAAGTATCAATACAAGTATCTCTCATTTTCAAACTTTCTTTTAAAACATCATTTTTCTTTTTAAGATCATTAAATTCTTCATTTAATTTGTTTGCACAATTATATAGAATTTTATTATAGTTATCAAGATAATCAATTTTAGCATTTAACTTAGATACTTCACTTGATGTGCAATCTTTAATTATTTCTTATTTTTCTTTAATTAATGTTTCTACCTCTTTCATTAAATCATTTATCCAATTTTTTAAATGAGCATTTTTCTCTTTAATACGAATATTTTCATTCTTTAAAACTAGATAATCAGAAATAGTAATATCACCAAGTTCAGAGTTTACCTCTGATGATTCTTGATTGCATAATTCAGTGAAACACAGTTGAGCAGTTTCATCTTCTTGCTCTTCATGATAGGACTCATCATCGCTCCATGTCATTAATGCCTTTCCTTTTGAATTGCTTGCTTTGTTCTTCCTTTTTAATTGGAAACAGTCTCTCTTGAAATGTCCGGGCCTTCCACATTCAAAACAGGTATCTTCTTGTGACTTTTGCTGTGCGTCTTTCTTGTTGTTGAATGTCTTGCCTTGAAACTTTGATTTATTCTTCTTTCTAATCAGCTCTCTCAATTTTCGGGACATCATAGCTATTTCTTCATCGGAGTCTTCATTATCACCTTCTATGTAGCTTTCAACTTGAAGAGCTAAGGTCTTCCTTTTAGGTCCTTCATCTTCTTCATCATACCTCTTTAGTTGATTTTCGAATTCTTCAAGTTCTCCAAATAGAGTTAGAGTTTCCATCGTGCTGATTGTAGTTGAGTCTTGAAGAGTTGTAACTTTTGGTGCGAACCGTTTGGGCATGACTCTAAGTATCTTTCTATTTATCTCCCTTTGATCAATTTTCTGGCCGAGCATACTTAGAGAGTTCATAAGAGTGACGAATCTAGCTTGAGTTTCTTTGATAGATTCATTCTTCTCTAACCTGAAAAGCTCATAATCTTGCATTAGCATACTTAATTTGACTTCTTTTACCTTAGTAGTTCCCTCATGGCTCATGATGATTGTATCCCATATTTCTTTAGCAGTGGTGCATGCAGAAACTTTGTCAATTTCAGCTTGAATCATCCCACTTAGTAGTGTGTTCATGGCTTTGGAGTCGTAGGATACCATGTATGATTCATTTGAATCCATTTCCATGAGAGTCTTAGGTTTTCCATCATCATTTCTTGGAATGACAGGGCCATTTTGAACAACCCACCATTCCCATGGGTCTCGTTTGAGATAGATCATCATTCTAAACTTCCAAAAGTTAAAGTTTTCACTTCCGAGCAACAAAGGTGGTCGGCTTGTGGATTGACCTTCTTGAAAATTGAGGTGTGCCATAGGATCTTTACCTACGACCTGCAAAGATCAATATTAGTAGAGCCTTTCTTTGATACCAAATGTAATTCTGTAATATAGCACACCTAGAGGGGGGTGAATAGGTGTAAATACTTATAAGTGATTTACAGTGGCCAATTTTTGAAGTTTACTATAGCAGGCTATAATCGAACGGTCTAACCCTGTTCCGTATTAGTTATATTCTTAGATTGTTATAAACGGACAGCTAATACCTATCCGTATTAGTATAAAATTTCTCCAACTAAAACCAAAATCGGCAGAATATAAAGCTTAAAAACAGAAACACAAAAAATAAATCACAAGAGAGTTTTTACGTGGTTCATTTTCATCCTCTAGTCTAGTAGCCTAATCCACGTCCAATCCCAACTAGGATTGGAGACTCACTTTATTAAAATAATACTCAGCAATTACAAAGTAAATAACTCCCTGTTACAACGACGATCGATTGGACACCTCTGCCCCCTTTGCACCTCTACAACACCTCTCACATTTGAGACTTTGATAGCTTCGTTGTACAGACTGAATATTACTAAAATAAAAACTCCAAGCCAACCTAGACTTGTACTATGTTTACAATAAATATAAATAAGGAATACAAGAACATTGTAAACCAAGACTAAAATAGTGATATGATTATTTGTTTCCTGAATAGCTTGAAGAGTTTCTGATCAGTAGTCTTGTATCTTCATGAAGCCGAGTAAACAGTATATATAAAGAAGAGACCAACAGCTATTTCATGCAACATACCAAATCTTTCAGCAACGGCTATTTTACTTGTTAATAGGAGATGAATAATGACCTCGAGAGAGATAAGAGAGAAGTAGTCAAATAAAATATAAAGACTAGTTGAAAGAGTCCAATTGATTGTTAACATGTTTCCTTTAAAAGATCAACTGTTGTTAGCAAGAGTCCAACAATAACTGATGTTCCAACTTTTGAATAAGACTCCTTAATTATACCAATTCCTAAAATATCTCCAAGACACGTTAAATTGGTAACTCAATCTATATATAAATAACAGGTAACATATTTGAATTAGTCACAAAAGCAAATCAGGATAGATATATATACACACACACACACACACACACACACACACACACACACACATATATATATATATATATATATATATATATATATATATTAGATTCCAAAAACTTTAATCACGTGACCAACATCCTGCAGAAAATTTGAGCTAACATACAAAGTGATTAATTCATGCAATAACCCATGCAAACTAATATATATATATATATATATATATATATATATATATATAAAATTAATATGCATAAAAATATTTGAATAACATGGCCCAATTAAATTATAAGCCAATATAAAATCAATTTAGCCCATATAAACATTGTCATCATTAAAACCACAAACTATATATACTAACAATAAATTTGTTTGTCTATTCTCAGATAATAACTAGATGATGGGTTGATTATTGATGCCAATATCTGCAGCACAGAATAGAAGACCACAAACAAAATTAGTTCTATAACAGCTACAATATCATGCCTTAAAGCAAACAAAAATAAATAAATAAATAAAGGAATAAATTATAAGAAGAAAAAAAGATCATATCAAACAAATAATAGTATGAAAAGTTGAATTTATCCTCAACTCAAATGAATTAATGAACAAAACTTTAGCTCCGCTCCCAACTACTTGAGGTCAACCATGTGTTCATCATTTAATTTTTAAAACCCGTTTTACTCTACTCTTACCATTCTCGCTCAGTGTTTGCAACGTCTGAAAAGAAATCGTTTGCATAACCTCCGAAACTGATGTATATATGAAAAAAGAGCAAATATGGTACACAGTCAACTGTTGTGATCAATACAGAGATTCAAGTCAAATGTTCCTTTTCAGTGAATTGTTTTGATTTCATATATTATGCTTAGAATCCTACTTTGTTGTTAATGTTTTTTTCTCATCGTGTAATGTCTTTTCCAGCACTAGCCGCAAAGAGAAACAGATATCATAGGCAGAACTCCTTAATGGCTCTTGAAATGGAGAGCCAACACGCCAAAGGATTTATACCAACTTATACGTCAAACTAATGGTGTCCTCTTGAAGAGGATAATTTAAATTTTGATAGAGGGGTGAATGTGTTGATAAAAATTGCACAGAACATGACGGTGATGATTAGCCAAGCCACACCACCACGACTTCAGAAAGATGTGACTTGAGGATTGGGCTTTGTTTCAGAAATCTGTATGGGAATGGGGTCCTGGAAAACCACGTTTGAATCTCATTATATTCATGAATCAAGGAAACAAAGCAAATGTCCCAAAATGTATAATTTCTCATTATAATCATGTATGATAGAGCTAAAATCCATTACATGTAGATAAAAATTGGTCCCCGAGTTTCATTAATGCGTTATCTACTTCAACTTATGGCACATCCTCATCTTCTTATCGTATATACTCCAGTTTAGCTGTGCTATTTTTTTTTGGCAAAAATACTAGAATGTCATACAAATTTGAGACAACAAAGAGCCTCACTTCCAAAAACTTCATGTAGGGGTTGCTTTTAGTGAAACGATTTTGCCAAAAAAATTGTTCAGAAAAAAGGTACCAATTATTGACAACTAACTGTAACAAATGTTTTTTTTCTTTCAAAAACTTGATACGGTCCACTTACATAATGTCTTGAATAGAAAAAGAGAAGAATATAAAAAATGATTTGTCCACAAGTTGAGGTCACTTACTTTGCTATTAGCTTAAAAGCAATAGTCACTAGAGTGTAATGCACAAACCGGTAAAATCTCAACACTACCCCCTACAATGTATATTCATTTGTTTTTTTATGTAAAATTTGATCATTGCACAACAATCTACCATCTTCATATTATATTTTAATTTATTAACTGTACGTACACATTTATTATTAAAAAATTGAATAATCCCGCCGCAACGCGCGGGTTTGTATCTAGTTAATTTCCTATATGCAACTTTATTAGGATTCTAAACTTAATTTGAATAGTCTAAGATTAGGTCCACCAATACATACATATACTCGAAGTATTAAAACACGGTTTCAAAAAACAAAGTCTTAAAGCACAAACATATATATCAAACCTTATACTCCCTCCGTTCCTTAATATAAGTCTTTTTAGAGAAATATTTTTGTTCCTTAATATAAGTCGTTTGAGAATTTCAAGTAAGTATTAATTGCTGAGTTTCCAATATTACCCCAAGTATTAAATGTAACTTTGGTTCTCTCACTATTTTATGTCCAATAAATAACAATCTCTCATTCTAATACAAGGGCAATATTGACAATTGATATTATAGTTAATGATATACAATCATTTCCTTAATACTTGTGCACAACTCTAAAACGACATATATTAAGGAACGGAGGGAGTACATCGCACAGGATCTGGCAAGAAATACACAAAGAAATAAAAAAAATAATAACCATAACTTAGATATTACATTACATAATGCAAAAGAACAAAAAAACAAGTCACTTTTACTTATTTAACCATTACAAACATTACTGTCGGAGAACTAATGAGATTACTCCCTTTTACTTATTATTTCTGTGAGAAGATCACTCGTGATGAAATATAATGAAAATTAATATATCTTGTTTAGATAGATTTTTTTGTAACTTAATTCTTACTCTTCTTTTTCTCGGATGCCCCTACTTCGGACGGATATCTTAACAAGTACTAAGAATTACATAATTATCATCAAGATTCAATTCATTAAATCTGACATTTTATAGGTGAGAAAACAAACCTCCACTAAGGGAGGAAACATATCTAGCATAAAACTCAAACAAAATAAATAAATAAAAGTTTATGAAGAAAACAATTAATAACATAGATATCCATTATCATAAAGCAAAAGAACTAACAAGATTAGTCCCCTTCACTTATTTAGCCATTACAAAGATTACTACAGGAGAACTAATGAGATTAGTGCCCTGCAATTATTTTGGAATAAGAGAGTTTAGGGTTTTGTGATTTTGGGACAAATTTGCGGATGCAGCATGCAGGGACCATAGGGCAGCAATCTGGAGGAAAATGAAATCGAGCACTTCCAATGGAAACCATAAAAGCCATTATTATTAGCACCATCATCAACTTCACTGCAAAATTCATTTTGCCTTCCATCTGGACAAACACAAGAATATATAATGATAAAATCTTCACTTTAAGATGAATCCCATATGTTTCTTGCATATGTATATACAGATGTTTTGAGAGAATGTAAGGGAATTATTTATTGATATTTCCACATAAAACATTCATTATAGATGTATAGCGACGCAAAAATTGTCGCTTATAGGATCTATATAGTGATGGTTTTAAATGTGAAAATATTAAAAATAAAATGAAAATATCGAGTTTTGAATTATTAATTGGAATCATTAAATATATGCAATAATACCAACATATGCTATATATGGATATAAAGTTGTAGAGAAAATATTAATTGTCCTTATTAAACTATATATATCTTATTCAAAATGATAAGGATAGATTAGAATTAAATAATATTAAGTGACTTAATAAGATAAGGATCAAGCAAAACTTATCAATATCTTATGTATCTATTAGTCTATAATTAGGCATTCCCTATATTGTAATATTTTGAGAAAATCTATAGAAAATATTTCACCTCTCATGGATTTCCATGTTATCTCTCATTATCTCTGTTAATTAATTTTATGTTTCTATAGTCCATGAAATAGAAGTTTGAAATACTCTCCCCTGCTTTCTTTATGCGTATTTGTATTTTCAAAAGTAGTGAAATTTGTTTATTTTTATCATGGTTTGTAAATTTCTAATAATCATTAATTACTTAGTTTTCCATATTAATATTATCCTCACATTAAATACTAATTTATTTTTTTCATCTTTTAAATGAATTTTAGAAGGATAATCTCGAGATATATAACCAATTTAATAAGTTATACAAAACATTAATAATATTTTTCATATATATATATATATATATATTACTATATACGTCAATATATAAGAAATTGAGAGAGTCAATTAAAAAGAAATTGAAAGTTATAAGGTAAAGTTATAACAACTAAGAATACTTTTCTCATTAAAATAATTTAATATAAATAATTTTGGACCCATTATTTAAAATAGAGTATTAATATTATGTTTATTTGCTTATTAAGAAAATAAACATTTTCTTTTTTAATCGTGAACTCAAATACAAAAAGGTAAATTGTCTAATTTGATAAAAAAAAATTTAAAATCCCAAAATATGCATATCTAGTTACTATTAGTAAGATAGAATAATTTTATATGGGGCCATAATGTTTGCTTTAATGTGTACTTTACATTACGAATTAAGTCGACATAACTTAAACAACAAAATATATAGAGATAAATCAACACAATATTGAATGTGGTTCGGTCCTTATTGACATATCGCACAAAATAAAAAAAAACAATAACCATAACTTAGATATTACATTACGTAATGCAAAAGAACTAAAAAAACAAGTCACTTTTACTTATTTAACCATTACAAACATTACTGCCGGAGAACAAATGAGATTGCTTTTACTTATTATTTCTGTGAGAAGATCACTCGTGATGAAATATCATGAAAATTAATATATCTTGTTTAGATAGATTTTTTTGTAACTTAATTCTTACTCTTCTTTTTTTCGGATGCCCCTACTTCGGACGGATATCTTGACAAGTACGTAAGAATTACATAATTATCATCAAGATTCAATTCATTAACTCTGACATTTTATAGGTGAGAAAACAAACCTCCACTAAGGGAGGAAACATATCTAGCATAAAACTCAAAACAAAATAAATAAATAAAAGTTTATGAAGAAAACAATTAATAACATAGATATCCATTATCATAAAGCAGAAGAACTAACAAGATTAGTCCCCTTCACTTATTTAGCCATTACAAAGATTACTACAGGAGAACTAATGAGATTAGTGCCCTGCAATTATTTTGGAATAAGAGAGTTTAGGGTTTTGTGATTTTGGGGACAAATTTGCGGATGCAGCATGCAGGGACCGTAGGGCAGCAATCTAGAGGAAAATGAAATCGAGCACTACCAATAGAAACCATAAAAGCCATTATTATTAGCACCATCATCAACTTCACTGCAAAATTTATTTTGCCTTCCATCTAGACAAACACAAGAATATATAATGATAAAATCTTCACTTTAAGATGAATCCCATATGTTTCTTGCATATGTATATACAGATGTTTTGAGAGAATGTAAGGGAATTATTTATTGATATTTCCACATAAAAACATTCGCTATAGATGTATAGCGACGGTAAAAATTGTCGCCATAGGATCTATAGTGACGATTTTCATGTGAAAATATTAAAAAATCATGTAAAAATATAAGGATTTGAATTATTAATTGGAATCATTAAATATATACAATAATACCAACATATGCTATATATGGATATAAGGTTGTAGAGAAAATATTAATTGTCCTTATTAAACTATATATATCTTATTCAAAATGATAAGGATAGATTAGAATTAAATAATATTAAGTGACTTAATAAGATAAGGATCAAGCAAAACTTATCAATATCTTATGTATCTATTAGTCTATAATTAGGCATTCCCTACATTGTAATATTTTGAGAAAATCTATAGAAAATATTTCACCTCTCATGGATTTCCATGTTATCTCTCATTATCTTTGTTAATTAATTTTATGTTTCTATAGTCCATGAAATAGAGGCTGAAATACTATCCCTGTTTCTTTGTGCGTATTTGTATTTCAAGGCAGTGAAATTTGTTTATTTTTATCGTCGTTTGTAAATTTCTAATAATCATTAATTACTTAGTTTTCCATATTAATATTATCCTCACATTAAATACTAATTTATTTTTCATCTTTTAAATGAATTTTAGAAGGATAATCTAGAGATATATAACCAATTTAATAAGTTATACAAAACATTAATAATATTGTTCATATATATATATATATATATATATATATATATATATATATATATATATATTACTAAAACGTCAATTAAAAAGAAATTGAAAGAGTAAATAAGGTAAAGTTATAACAACTAAGAATACTTTTCTCATTAAAATAATTTAATATAAATAATTTTGGACCCATTATTTAAAATTGAGTATTAATATTATGTTTATTTGCTTATTAAGAAAATAAACATTGTCTTTTTTTTAATCGTGAACTCAAATACAAAAAGGTAAATTGTCTAATTTGATAAAAAAAAAAATTAAGATCCCAAAATATGCATATCTAGTTACTATTAGAAAGATAGAATAATTTTATATGGGGCCATAATGTTTGCTTTAATGTGTACTTTACATTAAGAATTAAGTCGACATAACTTAAACAACAAAATATATAGAGATAAATCAACACAATATTGAATGTGGTTCGGTCCTTATTGACATATCGCACAAAATAAAAAAAAAAACAATAACTATAACTTAGATATTACATTACATAATGCAAAAGAACTAAAAAAACAAGTCACTTTTACTTATTTAACCATTACAAACATTACTGTCGGAGAACTAATGAGATTACTTCCTTTTACTTATTATTTCTGTGAGAAGATCACTCGTGATGAAATATCATGAAAATTAATATATCTTGTTTAGATAGATTTTTTTTGTAACTTAATTCTTACTCTTCTTTTCTCGGATGGCCCCTACTTGGACGGATATCTTAACAAGACGTAAGAATTACATAATTATCATCAAGATTCAATTCATTAAATCTGGCATTTTATAGGTGAGAAAACAAACCTCCACTAAGGGAGGAAACATATCTAGCATAAAACTCAAACAAAATAACTAAATAAATGTTTATGATAAAAACAATTAATAACATAGATATCCATTATCATAAAGCAGAAGAACTAACAAGATTAGTCCCCTTCACTTATTTAGCCATTACAAAGATTACTACAGGAGAACTAATGAGATTAGTGCCGTGCAATTATTTTGGAATAAGAGAGTTTAGGATTTTGTGATTTTGGGGACAAATTTGCGAATGCAGCATGCAGGGACCTGTAGGGCAGCAATCTGGAGGAAAATGAAATCGAGCACTACCAATAGAAACCATAAAAGCCATTATTATTAGCACCATCATCAACTTCACTGCAAAATTCATTTTGCCTTCCATCTGGACAAACACAAGAATATATAATGATAAAATCTTCACTTTAAGATGAATCCCATATGTTTCTTGCATATGTATATACAGATGTTTTGAGAGAATGTAAGAGAATTATTTATTGATATTTCCACATAAAAATATTCGCTATAGATGTATAGCGACGGTAAAAATTATCGCCATAGGATCTATTGTGACGGTTTTCATGTGAAAATATTAAAAAATCATGTGAAAATATCAGGTTTTGAATTATTAATTATTGGAATCATTAAATATATGCAATAATACCAACATATGCTATATATGGATATAAAGTTGTAGAGAAAATATTAATTGTCCTTATTAAACTATATATATCTTATTCAAAATGATAAGGATAGATTAGAATTAAATAATATTAAGTGACTTAATAAGATAAGGATCAAGCAAAACTTATCAATATCTTATGTATCTATTAGTCTATAATTAGGCATTCCCTATATTGTAATATTTTGAGAAAATCTATCATGGATTTCCATGTTATCTCTCATTATCTCTGAAATACTCTCCCTGTTTCTTTGTGCGTATTTGTATTTTCAGGCAGTGAAATTTGTTTATTTTTATCTGTCGTTTGTAAATTTCTAATAATCATTAATTACTTAGTTTTCCATATTAATATTATCCTCACATTAAATACTAATTTATTTTTTCATCTTTTTAAATGAATTTTAGATGGATAATCTCGAGATATATAACCAATTTAATAAGTTATACAAAACATTAATAATATTTTTCATATATATATATATATATATATATATTACTAAAATGTCAATTAAAAAGAAATTGAGAGAGTAAATAAGGTAAAGTTATAACAACTAAGAATACTTTTCTCATTAAAATAATTTAATATAAATAATTTTGGACCCATTATTTAAAATAGAGTATTAATATTATGTTTATTTGCTTATTAAGAAAATAAACATTTTCTTTTTAATCGTGAACTCAAATACAAAAAGGTAAATTGTCTAATTTGATAAAAAAAAAAAATTAAGATCCCAAAATATGCATATCTAGTTACTATTAGTAAGATAGAATAATTTTATATGGGTCCATAATGTTTGCTTTAATGTGTACTTTACATTAAGAATTAAGTCGACATAACTTAAACAACAAAATATATAGAGATAAATGAACACAATATTGAATGTGGTTCGGTCCTTATTGACATATCGCACAAAATAAAAAAAAACAATAACCATAACTTAGATATTACATTACATAATGCAAAAGAACTAAAAAAACAAATCACTTTTACTTATTTAACCATTACAAACATTACTGCCGGAGAACTAATGAGATTACTCCCTTTTACTTATTATTTCTGTGAGAAGATCACTCGTGATGAAATATCATGAAAATTAATATATCTTGTTTAGATAGATTTTTTTGTAACTTAATTCTTACTCTTCTTTTTCTCTGGATGCCCCTATTTCGGACGGATATCTTAACAAGTACGTAAGAATTACATAATTATCATCAAGATTCAATTCATTAAATCTGACATTTTATAGGTGATAAAACAAACCTCCACTAAGGGAGGAAACATATCTAGCATAAAACTCAAACAAAATAAATAAATAAAAGTTTATGAAGAAAACAATTAATAATATAGATATCCATTAACATAAAGCAGAAGAACTAACAAGATTAGTCCCTTTCACTTATTTAGCCATTACAAAGATTACTACAGGAGAACTAATGAGATTAGTGCCCTGCAATTATTTTGGAATAAGAGCGTTTAGGGTTTTGTGATTTTGGGGACAAATTTGCGGATGCAGCATGCAGGGACCGTAGGGCAGCAATCTGGAGGAAAATGAAATCGAGCACTACCAATAGAAACCATAAAAGCCATTATTATTAGCACCATCATCAACTTCATTGCAAAATTCATTTTGCCTTCCATCTGGACAAACACAAGAATATATAATGATAAAATCTTCACTTTAAGATGAATCCCATATGTTTCTGCATATGTATATACAGATGTTTTGAGAGAATGTAAGGGAATTATTTATTGATATTTCCACATAAAAACATTCGCTATAGATGTATAATGACGGTAAAATTATCGTATGGGATCTATAGTGACGGTTTTCATGTTAAAATATTAAAAATCGTATGAAAATATCGAGTTTTGAATTATTAATTGGAATCATTAAATATATGCAATAATACCAACATATGCTATATATGGATATAAAGTTGTAGAGAAAATATAAATTGTCCTTATTAAACTATATATATCTTATTCAAAATGATAAGGATAGATTAGAATTAAATAATATTAGTGACTTAATAAGATAAGGATCAAGCAAAACTTATCAATATCTTATGTATCTATTAGTCTATAATTAGGCATTCCCTACATTGTAATATTTTGAGAAAATCTATAGAAAATATTTCACCTCTCATGGATTTCCATGTTATCTCTCATTATCTCTCATTAATTAATTTTATGTTTCTATAGTCCATGAAATAGAAGTGAAATACTCTCCCTGCTTTCTTTTGTGCGTATTTGTATTTTTTCAAAAAGTTGAAATTTGTTTATTTTTATCTCGTCGTTTGTAAATTTCTAATAATCATTAATTATTTAGTTTTCCATATTAATATTATCCTCACATTAAATACTAATTTATTTTTTCATCTTTTTAAATGAATTTTAGAAGGATAATCTCGAGATATATAACCAATTTAATAAGTTATACAAAACATTAATAATATTTTTCATATATATATATATATATATATATATATATATTACTAAAACGACAATTAAAAAGAAATTGAGAGAGTAAATAAGGTAAAGTTATAACAACTAAGAATACTTTTCTCATTAAAATAATTTAATATAAATAATTTTGGACCCATTATTTAAAATAGAGTATTAATATTATGTTTATTTGCTTATTAAGAAAATAAACATTTTCTTTTTAATCGTGAACTCAAATACAGAAAGGAAATTGTCTAATTTGATAAAAAAAAAAAAAATTAAGATCCCAAAATATGCATATCTAGTTACTATTAGTAAGATAGAATAATTTTATATGGGGCCATAATGTTTGCTTTAATGTGTACTTTACATTAAGAATTAAGTCGACATAACTTAAACAACAAAATATATAGAGATAAATCAACACAATATTGAATGTGGTTCGATCCTTATTGACATATCGCACAAAATAAAAAAAAAACAATAACCATAACTTAGATATTACATTACATAATGCAAAAGAACTAAAAAAACAAGTCACTTTTACTTATTTAACCATTACAAATATTACTGCCGGAGAACTAATGAGATTACTCTCTTTTACTTATTATTTCTGTGAGAAGATCACTCGTGATGAAATATAATGAAAATTAATATATCTTGTTTAAATAGATTTTTTTGTAACTTAATTCTTACTCTTCTTTTTCTCGGATGGCCCTACTTCGGACGGATATCTTAACAAGTACGTAACAATTACATAATTATCATCAAGATTCAATTCATTAAATCTGACATTTTATAGGTGAGAAAACAAACCTCCACTAAGGGAGGAAACATATCTAACATAAAACTCAAACAAAATAAATAAATAAAAGTTTATGAAGAAAACAATTAATAACATAGATATCCATTATCATAAAGCAAAAGAACTAACAAGATTAGTCCCCTTCACTTATTTAGCCATTACAAAGATTACTACAAGAGAACTAATGAGATTAGTGCCCATGAAGGACCATAGGGCAGCAATCTGGAGGAAAATGAAATCGAGCACTTCCAATGGAAACCATAAAAGCCATTATTATTAGCACCATCATCAACTTCACTGTAAAATTCATTTTGCCTTCCATCTGGACAAACACAAGAATATATAATGATAAAATCTTCACTTTAAGATGAATCCCATATGTTTCTTGCATATGTATATACAGATGTTTTGAGAAAATGTAAGGGAATTATTTATTGATATTTCCACATAAAAACATTCGCTATAGATGTATAGCGATGGTAAAAATTGTCACCGTAGGATCTATAGTGACGGTTTTCATGTGAAAATATAAAAAAAATCATGTGAAAATATCAGGTTTTGAATTATTATTTGGAATCATTAAATATATGCAATAATACCAACATATGCTATATATGGATATAAAGTTGTAGAGAAAATATTAATTGTCCTTATTAAACTATATATATCTTATTCAAAATGATAAGGATAGATTAGAATTAAATAATATTAAGTGACTTAATAAGATAAGGATCAAGCAAAACTTATCAATATCTTATGTATCTATTAGTCTATAATTAGGCATTCCCTACATTGTAATATTTTGAGAAAATCTATAGAAAATATTTCACCTCTCATGGATTTCCATGTTATCTCTCATTATCTCTGTTAATTAATTTTATGTTTCTATAGTCCATGAAATAGAAGCTGAAATACTCTCCCTGTTTCTTTGTGCGTAATTGTATTTTCAGGCAGTGAAATTTGTTTATTTTTATCTTTCGGTTGTAAATTTCTAATAATCATTAATTACTTAGTTTTCCATATTAATATTATCCTCACATTAAATACTAAGTTATTTTTTCATCTTTTTAAATGAATGTAAGATGGATAATCTCGAGATATATAACCAATTTAATAAGTTATACAAAACATTAATAATATTTTTCATATATATATATATATATATATATATATATATATATATATATAGGAAATTTCTTCCATGCAAGAAAGGTTCTTTATGGGATGGCAATCTGTTGACCCCATTTTTGGATAGTTGATAAAAACTTATTGGAAGGTGAGATTGAAACATAAATATACCCGGTAAGTAATAACTTGTCAACTAGCTTTTATTTTAATATGAGGACCCCACCATAGTCAACATGTTGTCGGTTTGTTTAACTAAAACGAATTTTTAATATTAAATAATACGAATAAGATAATTTACATGCATAGTATAAAAAAAAAAAAAAAAAACAAGAATGTTTACTTACGACCACAAAAAATCACTAACAAATATTTGTTATAATAACAAATATTTTATTATAAAATATTTTATAATAACAAATGTTTTATAATATATTTTATATTTTATAACAAAATTAAAAACATTTTTTTATAAAATAAACAAACATTTGCTATATTTTATAACAAAAAAAAAACATTTGTTTTATAAAACAAACATTTCTTTATGGATTTTTTTTTGTTTTTTTTTTTCTTTGTAGAAGTGAAGAGGCTACTACGGTTGACATTTTTTTTTTTTTTTTTTTTTTGTGCGATAGAGGCTCTTACGGTTGACATTTTTTTTTTTTTTTTTTTTTTGTAAGCGGAAAGGCTCTTACTACGGTTGAAATTTTTTTTTTTTTTTTTTTATACAAGTTTCATGAAGTCGTCATTCATTCAGATATTTAATATTAAAAATTCGTTTTAGTTAAACAATGACAACATGTTGACTATGTGGGGTCCTCATATTAAAATAAAAGTTCGGTGACAAGTTGTTATTACTTGTAGATATATTATGTTTCAATCGTCACCTTCCAATAAGTTTATCAACTATCCAAAAAAGTGTGTTAGATAAACATCATAAAGAATCCCATTGCTATGGAAGAAACATTATATATATATATATATATATATATATATATATATATATATATATATTACTAAAACGTCAATTAAAAAAGAAATTGAGAGAGTAAATAAGGTAAAGTTATAACAACTAAGAATACTTTTCTCATTAAAATAATTTAATATAAATAATTTTGGACCCATTATTTAAAATAGAGTATTAATATTATGTTTATTTGCTTATTAAGAAAATAAACATTTTCTTTTTTTAATCGTGAACTCAAATACAAAAAGGTAAATTGTCTAATTTGATAAAAAAAAAAAAATTAAGATCCCAAAATATGCATATCTAGTTACTTTTAGTAAGATAGAATAATTTTATATGGGGCCATAATGTTTGCTTTAATGTGTACTTTACATTAAGAATTAAGTCGACATAACTTAAACAACAAAATATATAGAGATAAATCAACACAATATTGAATGTGGTTCGGTCCTTATTGACATATCGCACAAAATAAAAAAAAACAATAGCCATAGCTTAGATATTACATTACATAATGCAAAAGAACTAAAAAAAACAAGTCACTTTTACTTATTTAACCATTACAAATATTACTGCCGGAGAACTAATGAGATTACTCCCTTTTACTTATTATTTCTGTGAGAAGATCACTCGTGATGAAATATCATGAAAATTAATTTATCTTGTTTAGATAGATTT